>PVKA01014903.1:0-51319 GCA_004027165.1 Ctenomys sociabilis | reverse complement strand
TGAGCTAGTGTCCTCTGCCCTTCCTGATGGACTCGAGGTCTGGGATTGCATTTTTCCCCTTCTCTTTGTCATTTTGTATAGCACTGATCTTTGACCTTTGGTGTAGAGCTTTGGTGCAGCTATAACCTTAGCTTGTTATGAGATTCAGGTGCCAGTCTATTAAGTTTGAGATTTTCCAGGTATGCCTATCCTGGGTCTATCTGTTGTGTTCAGTTCCTTTTTTGCTGCAGCTCCTTTCTTTCCCCTGTGTTGGTTCCTGGGGTCAGCCCTCCTGTGTCAGGCAGGGCGTTCCCCAGGTGGTGGGCCTGGGCTTTGGTGGGTTTTCTGGGCTCACAAAACAATAGTGGATGATCTTATTCACTGAGTAGGCTGTACTGAGCTGGCCAGCTTGTGCTGGGTCCAGGTCTACAGGCCCTAACCCAAGAAGGCTGGGAAAGGTCCCTCTGGTGCAGTGGGCCTGGAGCCCTCACTCACAGGCCAGGCTGTGCTGGGTTTCGTTCCGTAGCGAGGGACCGTGGATTGCTGAGAAATGACCCTCCGTTGTGGCAGGCTTGGAATTCTCACTCCAGGCCGACCTGCACTGGGTCTGGGGCTGTGGGGTGGGACCAGTAATCACCTGGAAATGTTTCTCTGGCACAGTGTGCCTGGCACTGTCACCGGGCCACGGGTGGTGTCGGGCAGCTTAATCCCTGAGAAATGTATCTCAGGCACAACGGGCCTGAGGTTCTACACTCACTGACCTTTGATGCCCAGAGAATCGGGGAAATTCCCACTCAATCAGTGGGCTTTAGGTTAGGGGATCCAGGGAGGTGTTGGTGAGTGGGTCCTGAGATTTCAGGCCAGTCACTGGCTTGGAGGGGTTGGGGACAGGGATCCGCGTAGCGCACATGGGAAGAAGCCAAAGGCTCTCCCTCAGACTCACCACACTCTCACTGATCTGGGAAGCCTAGTGAGTCCTGTAAATTCGCTCTCACTGGGTGAGCTTGGCACGGGAACCAGGAGGCCGCTGGAGTCAGCCACTGTCTCAGGCTGGTCTCTGGCTGGTCGGGCGTGGGCGGGATGGAGGAGGATGGCGGAGTCGGCCGTGCTGTCTCTGGCGGGTCTCAGGGGCTGGGCGGGGGTGAGCGGGATGGAGCAGGATTGCGGAGTCGGCCACGCTGTCTCTGGCCAGTCTCAGGGGCTGGGTAGGGGTGAGCGTGATGGACTGAAAGTTTTTTAAATTTATATAATTGGTACAGCGTCACACTACTCAGTTCAGACTTGTAGTGATCTTCCTGTTTGAGTCTCCCCAGTGCTAAGATTACAGGTGTGTGATACCACACCTGATTTCAGTGGCTGGCTCATCATGGAGCTGGTACTGCATTGCAGTAGTGGGGATTGAACCAGGGTCCTTCACTTGACAAGCAATTGCTGAATACTGTCTAGCCATTAAATGTTAAGTATCTGTTTTGTGGCTGTATATCTTTAGATTTTGTGATTCTTCCCCTACGTAGTATTTACAAAATGTATTTCTGTTGAAATCGATACTTTGATGTTTTCAAGTCATAAAAATGATACTAGATATTCTACATTTGTACTCACTGCTGTGAGTATAATTTCTATATTGTAGAAAATAAATCGAATTTTCTGGTAAGAAAAATTTCTACCTATAACTATTTCTAACATATAACTATTTTCTCGGTATAGCTAATCTAAACCCTAAACTTCGTGGGTCTTTGACTCTTTTCAGGCCAATTATCATCAGCTTCACTCCACTCCTCAAAATAACTCCCACCATTCTCACTCCTCTGCTTCCTTTAAATCACTTCTAGACTCATTAGGATCCTCATACTTTTCCCCGTAGCACCCATGCTTCAGACCTTTTTGACCTTCCTGTCTTACTAATTCTATTTCAACTGTGATCTTAATGAAACTTGTGCTGTCCCATCTTGCTAGTCCTTGACCAAGGATCAGTGTTCTTTCTTCCTTCTGTATCATTATGCTAATTATTACCAGAGAAAATCGTATAATCAACTGATTGGTGCCCTTAGAATTCACAATATCCAACTTTATCTGAAACGTTATGGCTGTCCTCTTGCTCTTGTATATTTGTACCTACATCAGCTCCCTCTCTAGCTTCCCATTCTTACAGCTCTACTGCATTTCTCTTTGAGCTACGCAATCCACCTGCCCCTTCACAGGTAGCAGAAAGCTTAGCCTCATATATTATGAAGAAGAGGAGAGCCCGTCAGTTATGTAATTTCCTAAACTTCCTGCTGTTCTGCCTGCCACTGACTTACCTTTATGTTTGGTCATACCACAGGTTATCCTTTCCACTTTGAATGTCAATGGCAACTGTGGTTTGGGCCCATACTATCTTTGCCTTTTGGGACCTTATGTTAGTTCCTCTACACTGAGGTTACTTTCTCTGCTATGATTCAGTCTCATGTCATTGTAGATTTCTCCTATTTTAGGTATTTGTTCAATATGACCTATTCTGTGAGCTTTTGGTGATCTTACTGTTTAAAATCATAATAGCATATTCTTTGTTTTGCATTGTCTTTGTATTCCCTGTTTCTATTTAATATCTTCTAAATTCTTTTTCTTAGTGTTTGTCTTCTCTGATGGAAGGAAAATCAATAGCACTGGGATATGTATATGATTCCTTAACAACTGGAACAGTGTTGGATGGATAATAAAATAAAAATAAGTATTATTAAACAGAATGAATAAATTAATTAAAATTTGATTTATGTTTTGCTACTATATTATCATTATAAAAACTGCCATGGGCATGATTAAATTCATTTTAAATGTGGTTTTCATTTTACTTTCAGCAAAAGTTAGCATTTGTCAAATTGCTGCCTTGGGAAAAAATGTTTTTGAAGTTCTCTAATTTTTTTTCTCTGCTTTACTGATGCATTTTTACCTTGTTGATAAAGGGATCAATTTTGTTAAAAATATATCCAATATTCTATTTTATACACTTATTTTGAAAAAAGTGTTATTTATCCATATCCTGTTTTAATCTTTTTATTTTAAATAGAAAAATATAAATAACAATGAAACAGTTTCAAATAAGTTAAAAGAAGATTAATGAAAATTAATATATTGTGCAATGTTATTCTCATAGTCATCATTCAACATATAAGATATAGATATAATATTGTACAAGGGCCAGCCAAATAACTCAACAGCCCCGGGGCGTGTTGAGATGGCAATTGACACTGGGCATGGTGGTGTGCTCCTGTAATCCCAGCACTTGAGAGCCTATAAACACTCAGATCACTGCAAGTCTGATATAGTAGTGAGACCCTGAATATCCTGTAGACCCTTCCCTAAAAATGAAAAAAGTATATTGTTCAAACAATATCTTGTTTTTTGTTGTTCTTTTAAAAATGTACTTAGTTTTTACAGGGTCTCACTATGCAGCTCAGACTCATAGTAATCCTCCTGTTTGCAGCCTCCCCAGCGCTGGGATTACAGGCATGTGCCACTACACCCAGACTCTTTGTCTGGTTCAGCCTGCCATGGAGGTGTGGCTGGTATGGCATGTGGTGTTGGAGATCATACCACAGTCCCTGTGCTTGCCTAAGTGTGCCTAAGCAGATGCTTTAGTCTGCTGAGCTTTGTCTCTGGTCTAACAATATCCTGTTTGTAAACATTTCTAATCACTTATTAATCCAGAGCTCCAGTCTCCTCTTTTCTCCACAGCTATTCTTGACTTCCCGTTGGGCATCTATTGGACAGTGCATCTATTCTCTAAACACAATATGGCCAAAAACAATTCATTATCATTCTTTCAGAATGCAGTTTTTATTTTAAGAAGAGTAGAAAAATAACAGATAAATCATGAAAAGTGACACACAATTTCAAAATACTCAAGGTGATAGAATTCCAACAATAGCTATTATATTGCACATTGTTTTCTTCAATGTAATTGCTCGGACTGACAGGCATATGCATGAAAAATTGATCAATGTAAAAATTTTAATCATTAACTGCTCCTTTCAAAACACAGATAGTCCTAAGCACCTGCTTGGCAAGTGCAAGGTCCTGAGTTCAATCCCTGGTACCGCAAAAAAAAAAAAAAAAAAAAACCACAGATAGTAATTAGTAGTATAATCTTCTTAATTATCCTGTATATATACAAACATGATACTTTTCCCTCCATTTCTTTTATTTTCTTCTTTCCCTGATCCCAATTATTTATTCTTTAATATATCTGTTGTATCTTTCAGATTTTATTTAATCTTTCAGGATCTTATACTTTGGAGACAATATGATATTTACACATGTGTGGCTGCTTTATTTCACTTATGAGTATGGTCTCTAATAACATCCATTTACCCATAAAAACCTTGAGTTTATCTTGGTAGCTGAATAATACTCCATTATATAAAAAACCACTCTTTTATCCATTACTCAGTTGAAGGATATTTGAGATATTTCTAAGCTTTAGCTATAAAAAATTGCTCTACTATAAATATGGGTGCACCTATATCATTGTAGATGATGTTTTCAACTCTTCTGGTAAAATATCCAGAAGGGAAATTGCTGGGTTAAGTGGGAATATTTTTTTTTGGCAGAACAAGCGATTGAACTCAGACCTTTGTGCTTGGAAGGTTTGCTTATTCTACTGAGCTATCTCCCCAGTCCCTACTACTAGTACTAGTTTTTTGAGGAAGATCCACACTGAGTCCCACAGAGGTGACACCAGACTACATACTCACCAAAAGTAGATAAGTGTTCCTTTTTCACTATAGCCTCTCCAGCATTTGTTATTAGTTGATTTTTTTTAAATGTATTTAGTACAGGGCCTACAGGGTCTCATTACTTAGAATGGACTTGTAGTGACCCTTCCTGTTTTTCAGCCTCCCAAGTGCTGAGATGACAGGCACGTGCCACCACACGCAGTCTCAAGCATAACAGTCCTAGTCCCAGCATGGCAGGCCAGGACAGAAACCTTGGACCCTGTGTCTGCCTAAGCAGGAGCTTTAATCTGCTGAGATATCTGGATGGCCCTAGTTGATTTCTTTATTGTATTCATTGTTCTGGGGTGAGACGGAATCTGAGTGCTAGCTTAATTTTCATTTGTCAAATGACCAGTGCCGCTGAACATTTTTTCATGTATTTATTTGTCATTCTATTTCTTCCTCTGAAAAGTGTTTTTATCTAGGATGCCATAGTTTGGGTTGCATCTTTGAATTTAAGGGTCTGATTTTTTTTAATTCATTATATATTCTGGATAGAAGTCCATTGTCTGAGTGAATGTTTGTTCAAGTTTTTTTCAGAGTTTCTGAGTTTTCTTTTCTTCCGATGATTTCTTTTAATGTACAAAATGTTTTCAATAGGATGAGATCCCAGTTGTTGATTCTTTGAAGTATTTCTTGTGCAGTTTGCTTTTTGTTCACAAATTCTTTGCCTACCCCTATGTCTTCAAGAATCCTAACTATTTTCTCTTGCAGTAGATTTGGTGTGTCTACTTCAACATTTAGATGTGTAATCCACTTTCACTTTAGGTTAGTGTATGGTGTTAGACCTGCATGTAGTTTTTGTTTTTGCCATGTGGAAAGCCAGTTTGTCCAGGTCCATTTATTAAGGAGATTCTCTTTCCTTCACTGAATGTGTTTGGTCCCTTTGTCAAAGGTAAGGAAGGTAGCTGACTGTGTTTGCAGCTGAGGCTGCATCTTCTAATCTGTTTCGTTGGTCTTCAGGTCTGTGTTTTTGCCAGCATCATGCTGATTTCATCAAGGTAGCTTTGTAGTATAATTTCAAGTGAGGGACTGTGCTGTCTCCTGCCTTGGAATTGTTGGCCAGGATTGCCTTTGCTATTCTAGGTCTTTTCTGGTTCAAATGAGTTTTGGAATGATTTTTCTAGGTCTGTGAGGTATGGTGAGGGTATTTTGATTAGGACTGCATTAAATGTTTATAACAATTTTGGGAGTTTATGACATGATTCTCAATGTGGAAGACCCAAAAAACTCCACCAAGACACACCTAGAAAACAAAGTCAACCTCCAAAACTCAATAGCATTACACTACAAAAACAATGTTTATAACCATGTGCACAATATTGATTCTTCCCATGAGTAAGAAATATCTTTCCATTTTCTGAAATCTTCATCAATTATTTTTTCAGAGAATAGTAAGTTTCATTTCATAAATCTTTTCCTTCCTTTGTTATGTTAATTCTTAAGTACTTCATTTTTTGGATGTTATTGTGAAGGATGTTGCTTCTCTAATTTCTTTTTTATTTTATTGAAGTACAAATATCAATGAGACAGTTTTAAGACACCTTAAAAGGATGGATTCGATAAATTAATACATTGTAAACTTTTCATAATGTTTTGGTATCATACAAGGTGCATACATGATATTATACTTACAGACATTATCACAGCAGATATCTCATATCAGTGAATTAAGAAAGTGCAGCTGTTTAGGTATCTTAATTTTTATACCTGAATTATATCAAATATTCAATAATTAATATTTTCTACCTTGTTATTTTCCTAGTGGTTGTCCATAGTACTAGAAGCTGACATAATATCCTGTCCAACTACCATTCGTGCAAATCTTGCCTCTCAGAATTATGTAAAAGCAGAGCGTTATCTATCCCAACTGTAATGTCCATATACATGCATCATGATTCTTCCTTTTGCTTCTAATTTCTGCTCATTATGGTCTATTGTTTTTGTAGAGGAATGCTATTGAGTTTTGGAGGTTGACTTTGTTTTCTCCTATGATACTGAATTTATTTATTAATTCTAGGTGTGTCTTGGTGGAGGCTTTGGGTCTTCTGTGTAGAGAATCATATGATTAATGGTAACTAAACATTTTTCCTTTCTAATTCTTTTTCTTTTTCTTTATATCTGTTGCCTAATTGCTCTGGATGACGTTTCCAGAACAATACTGAATAGGAGCGGTGATAGTGTAAAACTTATCTTGTATCTGATTTTACAGTGTAAGCTTTATTTATTTTTTATTTTTTTGTTCATTTAGAATTGTGTTGGCTGTTAGTTTGTCAAAGATGGCTTTTACCAGATTCAGGTAAAGAATACATATTCCAATTTTCTTTGGGGATCTTTTTGTACTAAGGAGAGGGTTACAGGGTGTACCAGGTCTCACTATGTAGATCAGACTCATAGTGATCCTCCTGTTTACAACCTCCCAAGTGCTGGGATTACAGGCATGCACTACCATACCCAGTCTCAGTTGCCATCTCAGAGTGTCCCTGGGGCAGGGCCAGCATAGCAGTCCTGGAGATCAAACTCCCAGCCCCTGCATCTGCCTAAGCAGGCACTATAAGCTGCTGAGCTAATTCACCAGTGCTTCTTTTGGGATTTTATCATGGATGAGTCTATCAACTTGTCAAGCTTTTTCTGAATCTATTTTGATAACCATGTGGTTTTTGGTGTTGGCTCTGTTAATATGGTATATTAAATTTATAGATTTGAGCATACTGAACCATCCCTGAATTCCTTAGATGAATCCTACCTGGTCATGGTGTAATCTTCCTGATGATTTGCTGCACTCTATTTGCTAGTATATAACTGACGATTTTTTGCAACTATGTTCATGAGGGAGATTAGCCTACCATTCTCTTTCTTGCTCCAGTCATTCTCTGGTTTTGGTATCAATGTAATATTTGCCTCCAGAAATGAGGTAGGGATTATTGCTTCCTTTTCAATTTCATTGAATAGTTTCAGGAGTATTGGGATTAAGTCTTCTTTAAATTCCTTGTAGAAATCAGCTGAGAATCCATCAGGACTTAGGCTTTTCTTTTTTTTTGGCACAACCAGTGATTGAACTCAGGCCCTTGGACTTGCCAGAGAAGTGCTTTTTCCACTGAGCCATTTCCCCAGCCCTAGGCTTTTCTTTGCTGGTACGTTTTGGATTGCACTTTCACTTTCATTGACTGAAATTAATTATTCATAACTTTATCTTCTTCATTCAGTTTTGGTAATTTTCACATAACTAGGAATCTCTGTTTCTTCTGTGTTCCTTCTTATGAGAGCAAAGACTTACAACATAGGAACTGATATTCTGAGTTTCCACAGAATCCATAGTAATTTCAACCTTTTCATTCCTTTTTGTGTCAATTTAGTTTTTTCTTTCCTCTTTTTGATGTGATTGGCTAGGAGTGTATCAGTTTTATTTAATCTTTCAAAGAAGCAACTATTAGATTGATTGATTCTTTTGTGTTTTATTTGTCCTAATTGCATTAATTTATACTTTCCTCCCATCTTTTGGCTTGAAGCTTGATTTGCACTTCTTTTTCTAGAAGATTGAAGTGTAGCATTAGGGTATTTATTTCTTCTTATTCTGTTTTTCTAATGTGAGTATTCAGCACTATAAATTTTCACTGAGGACTGATTTCTTTGCATCTCACAATTTCTGGTTAGTTGTGTTTGAATTTTCATTGAATTGTAGATATTGGTCGATTTCTATTTTAAATTTGATCTGTGGCCTATTGGTTGTTCAGGAGGGTTTTATTTAATTTTCATGTGTTTTTTTTTTTTTTGCATTTTTTTCATAATTACTTTCCAGTTGCATTGCACTATGATCAGATAATATATATGGGATAATTTCAATTCTCTTGCATTTCCTTAAGCATGTTCTATGGTCTATTTTAGAGAATGTCCCATGTGCATCTGTAAAGAATTTGTATTCCGATATTGCGTTGAACACTCTTTAAATATATACCTGGTACATTTGTTCAAATATTTGATTCAGTTCTGCTACCTTTTTGGTAATTTTTTTCTACTTGATATATCTTTTTGAGACAAAGGGGTATTAAGTTTCCCCATTAAGCTTGTATTATTGGTTATTTGATTTTTCATCTCCTTTTAAATTCATTTATATAGTTGGGTGCTCCCACATTTGGTGCACACATTTTTATGATTGGTATGTCTTCCTCTTTAAGTTCTCACCATTCAGGTATGTAATCAACTTCTTTATCTCATTTGATCATTTTGTGTTTGAAGTTCATATTATCTGCAAACAGAATACCTACCCCTGCTTTTTCCTCAGTTCTTGGCGCATGGAATATTATTGTCTATCCTTTGACTCACAGACTGAATTTCCTTTTGTGCTAATTGTGTTTCTTTATACGTATTTAGTGCGGGATCTACAGGTTCTCACTTCACAGATCAGACTGGTAGTGAGCCTCCTGTTTTCAGTCTCCCAAGGATTTATAGCCTTGCACTACCATGCACAGTCTTCATTGCCAGTCATCGCACATGGGGATGGGGCTGGCACAGCACACCAGGGGTCGAACCCCAGAACTTTTTTCCAGTGAGTTTTGTGACCAACCCTCTAAATCTGTTTCTTGTGCACATCATATTATTGGATTTTGTTTCTTGATTTACTTTGCCCAACTGTTTCCTTTAATCAATAAACTAAGACTGTTTACAATAGTGGCTATAACTGATACATATTGGCTTATCTTTATCTTATTTTCATCTCCTGTTTTCCTACTTTTTTACATGTGTTCTTACTGCTTTTGTTGCTTTCCCTCCCTCTAAAATATCTTTCAGTACTCTTTGGAAGTTTGGTTTGGTGGTTGTGAATGTCTTTAGTTGTTCTTTGTCATGGAAGTATTTTCATTTCTCCATTAATTTTGAAAGGTAATTTTGTAGGGTACAGCAACGTGGTTTTGAAGGTTTTTTCTTTGAGGAATTGAAATACTTCCCTTCAAGCTCTTATTGACTTGATGCTTTGTGTTGAGAAATTTGCTGTGATTCTGATGGACTTTTGTTTATATGTGATCTGTTTCTTTTCTAAACAACATTTAATATGTTGTTCTTATGCTGAATTTCTATATTCTTGGTTATTTTATGTGTGCATATAGATTTATTTTGGTTGATGTTAATTGGAATTCTATATTCTTCACTTAGCTATGTCTGATCTTTCCCCATGCTTTGGAAACATTCTGCTACTACCTCTGCAAGTAATCTTATTATGGCATTTGCATTGCATTTTCTTTGACAGATATCAGTCTTATGTTGTTCATCTTTATGACATCTTGTAGCTCTTGAATTGCAATATTCTGGTTCCTTGTTTTTTGTAGAGCATATTTCCTTCCCTGTTCATACTGCAATCATAACTTCAATGTTTGAATCTCTGTCTTCAATTTCATTCAAATGATTTTTACAGATTTTATTTGAGTCTTTAATTTCCTGAATATCTCTTTGAGGTTGCTTCATGCATTCTATTTCTTTCTTGTTGTATTCATTTGAAGTTTCCATCGTTGTTTTTTTTTTTTTTTTTTTTTTTTTTTTTTTTTTTTTTTTCATCTAAATCTTTTAATGAATGTATTCTTTGGATATGTTTGGAAGTTATTTCATTATGATTATTATTTTTTACCTGAGATTATTTGTGATCTGATTTCTCCTATCCCCACCCAGAGATGTTTCTTTACTTCAGTTGCAATAATTTCAGGCATTTAATGTATGTGACTTTCATCTTCTTTTATGATGATAAATGAGTGCTTTTTTTTTTTCAGTTGGTGGTTTCCACATGTATTCTGTTTTCCAAGGCATCCACATTTTTAAAATTTTATTTACTTATTTATTAATGTATAGTTATTTTTTCTGTATTTTAGGGAAGAGTCTACAGGGTGTTCAGGGTCTCACTACTAGATCAGACTCATAGTGATTCTCCTTTTCACAGCCTTCCAAATGCTGCAATTACAGGTACACGCTACCTTCCCAGCCTCAATTATCCTCTCAGAGCACCCAGTTACTGGGTTGGCATGGCAGGACTGGGGATTGAACCCTGTCCCCTGCCCTTTCTTTCAGGCACTTTAATCCGTTATTTGGCTGGTCCTTCAATTTTTTTATTTTAAAGATAATAGAAAAATAATAGATAAGACATTAGAAAAGAGTAGACAATTTCAAAAAACACAAAGATTATAGGTATTTAACAGTGATTGTTATATTGCATTGTTATCTTCAATGTAGGTACTCACATTGCCAGATATAAAGAAATGCTTATCATAGTTTCTTTTTTGTTCTCTTATTTTCCCTTTTACTCCATGATTTACAAATGTATTTTCTAATTCCATCTCTAATATATCTCTTTTCCCCATGTCCACAACCTGTACCTTGCATTTAGCCTTCATAATATTTTACAAGATGTAAAATGGCAACCTAATTGCTTTATCTGTATTCAGGCCTTTCCACTCCCAGTGACACTTTCAGACTGTCACTAGGATTACGTTTATCAATGCAAATTTTCATATGTAAGTCTCCTGTTGAAACTTTCATTGATCACCCAATGATAAGCTTTTGTTGATGAGATAAATTCTAAACACTCAAAATAATTCTAAGTTCTTAAATTCTCCAGAATAAATTAATTTTATTCAATGAATATCACTCACTTTATTAAGTCTAGGCATAGAGTCTCTTACCTACAATATCAGTGTCTTTACCTCACATCTGGAAATATAAACACTCTTCAATAGCCAGTTCTCTAACAATTCATCTGTTGACCTCTGAAATACCACTGAATATGCCATGTTATTGTTTTCTCATACAGAATTCTGTATAATGTAGTTCTACTTAAAAACATGCTTACCTTGTAATGAAATTTATTTAGATGATTGTCTTTTCTCAAAGAACTGTGAGCTCCCAGTTCTCAAGTAAAGATAGCCTTGCTGGAGAGACAGAAATAATAAAGGAGACTAAATAATATGAAATAATCATAGGTATGGAATACAAATAGAGACACAATCAAAATTATTCTTGCATGCATGGGCAAAAAAGACTTCATATAAAATATAGCTCTTAAAATAGAATATAGCTCTTATTTATTTATTTATTTATTGCATTTGTAGTTCTTATTTTCATACACAGATCAAACAACTTCACCTTAAGTACAGGTATGTAATTCATAATCTAGTTCTTTTGCACTTAGAAACTCTTATTTCTTTTCAGACAATCTTTCATGTTTTTCAAAAAACAGCAACATCACACTATTTGCATTGTTAAGATATGAAATCATTTCAAAGGAAATTTTGCCTTGGAAATCCTTCTTTCATTTGTTTTTGTAGAACAACTGGAGGTGAGGCCCTCTGTACTAATGAAGTCCAGTTACTGATGACAGAGTAACATATTCAGGAAATTCACAAGTAGGTGCTTATGTCCCTTGAGTTTCCACTGACATACTATTCGCAACTCTCAGAATTGTCTTTTTCCTTGTCATTCAAAACAACCAATGCCCCCCAAACATTAGATGACAATTGAGTTTTAAACAATGACTCTCTAAAATAAACCAAATGCCTTTATGATAAGAGAAGAGAACACAGTATATTTCATGGCTATATTCTGAGTTCATATACTAAGATAGCACATCTGATATGAAAAGATGAAGGAAAGCAGAAGAATAATGTGATGTAGATGGAAACAGAGTTGATGTTCATCGTGTTAGCTTAATGTTATGACTTTATTATTGTGCTGTATATGTATGTGCACATGCACATACATGCACCTTACATGGAAGACAGCTTTTATTCAAACATTGTTCTCTACCCTCCCAATCCTAATTGACCATACATAGACTTAAAGTTTTCCACAGTTCTCAGAGGATCTATTAATTCATCTTGCAATATTCTTTATTATTCAAAGGAGTTCTTCAAGAGTGTAATCAGTTTCTTTTGATCTCAGGCTCTGATCTCAGGGACCAAATTAAACATTATACTGATTCTGAAGGGGAAACAGAAAGAAGAGAGATGGTCATAAAATGGGATGCAAATTGGATTACAAAAATCATTTTGTTGTAACAACAATTTTCATGTTATATGGTGAGGAAGAAATAAAAGCAGTGCATGTGAATAGCAAACTGTAGCCATAACATTGAAAGTTCTTGCTCTCTGGTTTTCTCTCTGCTCAGAAGCTGGAGTTAATTAAACTTGGCTTTACTGGTGTTGGAATGCCAATTCTAACTGCCTGTGGTAAGAAAAATCACAATCTATAAAAATCAGTCGAAATGCACATTCTAGAAGAGTCAACATAGTTGACAGCAATATTTCCTAATGTCCTTTTGTCCTAGCATTCTTGCTTTTTTCTGCACTGTTTTTTTTTTTCTAATTATTATCTGTTGAGATTAGTGGTTTGCCCTTTGCTTTCTGGCATTGCACACTGTACAAATGCTTTGTGGTGGGACTTTAATTTGTTCATGATGACACTGTTTCTGCCTTTGCCCGTGGGAAAATAAAATTGAGTCATTCTTCCTCTGGCCTTCTTCAACTACATATCCTGTCAGTGTGATGTTTATCTCAACTTGCCTATCGATGATTACATTGATTGTGGTATATTCTAGTATGCAGTTCTGTGCTTCTGGCTTTTTAGTTTTCTAGTTACTTCCTTTGAAGGGAAGCCTATGTGACTGATTTCCTGATATTAAAAAAAAAACAGAAATATGACTTAAAAGCATTATTAGCTTTCACTGTATTAAGGAGTAACTCAAGAAGAAATTATATGAGTGGAAGAATATATAAAGCTGGATGATAATGAAGCACGTTATGCCAGTCCCTACTATAATTGCTGGAATTTTATTTTAAATGACTTAAACATGAGTACTACAAAATGTAACAGTTTTGGGGTAAAGAAAATTAGAATGACTACCTTTGGATGAATCACCAGAATATGAACTTCTTATCATCACTGAATTTTAAATTTATTTTGAAAGAGAAGTGAGATTTTAAAATTATAGCTTAATGTTGATTTTTCATTTTTTTCACATCCAGCAAAATATAGGCTCTGTGTATGAATCCTGACTTAGCTACTTACCAGCATTCTTACCTGTATAAAATTTTGTAATGTCTTAAAGTTATAGCTTCTTTACATATGGTAGATCCCAGTGGTATGGTGAAGACTGTATGAAATAAGTGATTGTTTGCATGTATGTATTTAGTAGAAGTGTGGCTTGAGAGTAAAAAAAAAAACACCTAATTTGGAGGTTTCTCTTATCTTCCTTCCCCCAGTTAGTATGACTTCAGACAGATTGTTAGAGTAAGATACTTCTACTAATTTTTATTTTTGTATAACAACTATCACAAACCTAAGGACTTAAATAAAAGCAACATTCATTATCTCCCAGATACTATTAATCAAGAGCCTGGATACATTCAGCTGGTTTCTATGCTTTATCACAAGGGTAAACTCATTATGTCAGTTGGGACTAAGGTCTCACCAAAGATCCCATTTGGAGTACATGTAATTGTTGGTAGAGTTTAATTCCTTTGATTATAGGGCTGAAGTTCACATTTTCTCGAAGCTCTCTGGTCCTTGTCACATGTTCCCCTTCATAAGTCTACTCACAGCCTGGCAGTGGAGCAGGAGAGAGAGAGAGAGAGAGAGAGAGAGAGAGAGAGAGAGAGAGAGAGAGAGAGAGAGAGAGAGAGAGAGAGAGAGAGATTACTAAATTCTATTAAAATGAGCCACCTGTAGAAATCATTGGAATAATATCTCATTATCTTTGTCATATTCTCAAAGAAAAAATAGATAATTCACTGGTTTAAGAACTGCTGAAATAAATGTATTACTGCATAATAACAGTTTAAAATATATGGAGAACTAAATAACAAACAATTTATAATTCATTTTTCCCTGTGCATATGGTTTTTGAAACTAATGCTTTAAAGGTTTTTGCAGAAACATTTTTTCTTTTAAAGGATTCACAATGCAACATATGATTATACACTCATTGTAAAAAATAAAAATTAAACCAATAATGTATAAATTTGGAAAGCCTTTCTTTCTTCATTCCTATACTGTCCTAACACATTCCCCTGTCAATAGTTGATCAATGATAATAATTATCATATTGATACTTATCTTCCTTTAGTGTTTTAGAAATAAAAATGGAATCATGATGTATGTGTTTTTCTATAAAGTATTTTTGAACAATGATTTTTTGATATCTTTCTAGTTCAGTGCATATACATTTGCCTCAATTTTAGATATTCCTCTTTATGAATGAACAATTAAGAAATTTTCACTTTTTTAACTTTAATGAATTCCATGTACATATATGTTTATGAACTTGTGAGACTTACATGAGATTAGATTCTTTAAAAGTGGAATTGATAAACCAAAGTGTATACATATTTTTATGGAAAGAGATATAGGCAATGTCTGATTTTTAGATACTGCTGAAAACCTTCCAGAAAGACTACATGTTTATTCCAAGTAACTATGTGTGCATATATATATATATATATATATATATATATATATGTATGCATATTTAATTTGTATATTATATATATATATTCATGTAATTCTATCTATCTTTTTGATTTCTAACTGGTGGTCAAATTGTTACACCCACCTGAATTGAACTAGCATGGTGCTGGGTGTGGGAGGCCCATCTGAGGATTGTTGAGATGCTCTCAGGAATGCTGTTTGGAGAAGCTGTTGGAGTTGTTGGAAGCTATTGGTTCTCCTCTGCAGTTGTGCTGGAGGACCTTGTCATGCTCAATTTCCTGATTAACTTGGATGTTCTTGTCAGAGGAGGATCTCAGGACCTTCATTGTCACTAAGAATGGTTCTTGTTGGGAGAGCTTTTGCACCCATCTTGAGCATTACTTTCTTCCTCTAGAGGGCAAGATGGTACACTTCTCAGCCTTGTGAAGAAGATTGTTGCATTGGCTTTCCTGATGGGAAGGAACTCAGGACCTTACTGTTGCTGAGGATGGCTGTGGCACTTTTCAGTGGAATTCTGGTTACGAACTTGAGGTTTGCTTCTTGGTTCCAATGTAGATGCCTCAACCTGCTAACACAGATCCTTCATCCCTCTGGCATAAACTTCTGAGCTTCCACCACTGACCTTTGGGCCTTCCACTGAAAATGTATGAAGTAGACCTGCATGAGACATTGTCATGGGCTCTAGGCCTCCAGTTGCACTAGTGGGAGGCATTGCTCAGAGCTCTAGGGCACTATTACAGCAATTGTATTTCTTTTTCTGGGTGTGACATTTTTATATCATAACTCTCAGCTGGCTTTTAGTACTCTGATAGACAACCTAGTTTATAGAATTATTTTACTTGTTTTAAAAGTAAAAGTGAAAGTCCAGCTCAGCTGGACATTTGCAGGATATTAGGATCTAGGCCCTCAGCGGATCCCTTGGTATTTAGTGTGTGGGTGGATTTCCTGCACTTCTTGTATCCTTTCAGTGATTCATTATAAAATGATATTATAAAATATGTCCTGTATCATATTGTTCCATTGAAAAAAACCCAAACCATTGTGTGTGTGTGTGTGTGTGTGTGTGTGTATACATGCTTTACCCCCATAAATTTGTTAAAGTTATGACTCTGATAGGGGTGCAATAGAGATGGGGAACACGTAGATTATGAGAATGTACAGCTCTTGTCCCATTTTATTTCTTCATATACTGGCTGCATTCATGGGAGGCATATAACAGATCTTTGTGGGAAGAAACAAAAAGAAAATTCAAAAGCTATTAAGAGAGCTCAAATAATGGGGTTTATGCTAGTTATATACAAGGATCCTGCGTATCTCAGAGACCCTAAAGTTTGCAACATCAGATATCAGGAGTAAATTTCATAAAGTTATTACCAATAAACTCACTTCATAGTAAAAATAAAAAGAAATAAAATAAATAGGAGAGAAAACACTGCAAACGACAGACACAGGTAAGGCACATTTGATTCCTCAGGCAATTTAGGTCCATTAACAGTTTCTGAAAATTACTTTGAAGTACTTCATTATATGAAGAGATGTCATTTCTTATAGCATGTAAAATTAGAGTACTCATTCTAATACAGTTGACATTATGTACATATACTTACATGTTAGGAGAAGGACCAAAAGGAAGTAGGTACAATAATAGCTGATTTAGAGAATGAACATTTTGGAAGTGTAAAAATATCATGGAAGGTTGGTAATGCATGTTATTAACTCAAAAGCTCTAAGAGTCCTTCTTCAAAGCTATTTCCAAATCACCTCTGATTACATTATTAAAGATCTCTTAAAACAAGTAAAATAGTTCTACAAACTAGGTTGTCTATCAGAGTACTAAAAGCCAGCTGAGAGTTATGATATAAAAATGTGACACCCAGAAAAAGAAATACAATTGCTTTAATAATATGTAATAGTGCCCAAGGATACTTTGAAGAATGGTATTTCTGGAAATGTATGGAGATTTTTCCATTTTCTGATTACCAAGCCTACTCAGACTTTCAAGGCTCATTTCTAACCATCATCATTTGTTCAGCTTTGTGAAAGTAATTATGAATGCTGCAGAAATATTCCATTTACCCAATTTCTGACAGCTATATTCTAACTACTTCAATTATTTTTCTCTTTTGAATTAGAATATATAGGAAAAAGATGACAAGCAAATAAACCTCCTTACTCCATACTTTCTGTTTTGCACATACACAGTTTCAATTATATTTCCAATTTGTGGGTCAATCATATAAATAGGTAATCTTGGCCTGGTCAAATTGGTTTAATCACACTGAATTACACATCCAATGTACAATTTACAGATTACATTGCCAATGTTGGAAGTTGCTGTTTATTCAACTACATTGATGAATGTTTTCAGATTCTTGAAAATATTTTGCACACAAGCAATTTTTCATTTTGAGACAGGTCTTCCTTACGTAGTACAGGATCGCCTTGAACTCATGATATGTAGGCCGGGCTTGCCTCATATTCATAGTGATCCTTCTGCCTCAGGCTCCCGAGTCTTGAGATTACAAGTGTGTGCCACGGTATCTAGCTTTTGCACAGCAATGTTTAAAACAGTGATGAAACAATATTTATATTATACAAAGTTTAGAAATAAATTATAATTACTCTAGTTGTGAAATATAAACTGAAAAGAAAAATAGTTCTTGTGTTTATAAATTACTGCTAACTATTCCCATTTTTGATTGGGATTGACCATATAAATCAACATAATCAAACCTCTGAGAAGTATTTTTTAAGTAATTTTATTGAAAAACAAATAGTAATGAGACAGTTTCAAAACAAATTAGTAGGACAGTTTCAGTAATTAATACATTGCATATTATTGTCTTATTAGTGGTCTAAGGAATATTTTAAAAAGGATTTTTACAAATGTGTTTCACAAAATGTTCTCCAAATTAATTTATATTGAGAATTGTTTTCTCTTGAAATACTAACATTCTCATATATTAGGAAATGTTTATTTAAGAGATTTCATTACTAGAATTAGCATTTTTAGCTGTACATTTTTCCACACTTGCCATGTTAATTTGACATCATTAGTTTTAATTTATTTCATGAAATTTAAATTTCTTTTCAAAATACAAATGCTTCAAAAATGTTAAAATAATATTCTTGGAAGGCAAATTGATGGCAGATTTATCTATAAGACTTATAAAATGCTTACTAATTAAGCCTGAAATTATCTATGCAGAAGAGAAGAGTACAATTCTGGATAACCACACCTCTCTCTTCAAAACATTTAATTGAAGTTTATTAAAATATGCAGCCTTCAGAGATTACATTTGATAAACCCTAATCTTTGAATTAATTAATTTTTCCTGTTATCATGGTTAACTTTGCTTGTGAAAGATTATGTAAGGGCATCTCAGGAATTAGATAAAGAAAGACTGCTGGGTCACCTTCATCCAGATGATGAATTGATAACTGTGATTGAAAACTGTAGTTAACTTAAAACAAAACAAAATAAAAAAGAAAATTGCTGTCATACGGAAGTATAGTTTTAGAAGCTGAACCCTTATAAATTGTATTGACGGGAAACCTGCACCTGAGCCACAGTGAATTGCTTCACTTGGATTATATGTAATGGCAATTGCAAGTATCTTTGTCTCTTATGTTTTTATTGTGTGGCACTTTTTGTGGTCTAACTCAGAAAATCAAGTTTATTGGGAAATAAATTTTCAGTGTTTCATATGTTATCTTTTAAAGAAACAGTGGTCACCACCTGCTGCTTGACACTCACCAATGTCTTCTTTTCTCCAGAATATAAAAGCAGGTCAGCAATTTCTTAGAAAAGTACTGACAGTTTGTATTCCCTTCGTTGCATGCCATGGATGAAACTTATACCTAGAGCAATGTGAAGTATATATCCTCCACATCTCCTTTCAGATATCCCATTTTCCTCAAGAAGAAAAAAAAAACAGCATACTATTGACAAAAGTTTTGGAATTCCATACTACACTGACTATGTTTTTGGGTCTATGTTTTCTTCAAAGGCTACAATTCATATTTATATTCATTTATTCAAGTTTATATCTATTGAAAACATTTCATCTTAGGAGTGACGTAGCCTGTTTGCCTTAGGCACTGGGCCAAGTTCCATCTACATATATTTGATCAATTTCCTAGCTTCGTGGCTCCCAAAAGGGAAACCTTTTTCATTTTGTTTTTCCAAAGATGGATGTCCCAAAAGTGTAAATAAAGGACAGTAGTGTTGTATAAAAAGGGGAGAAGGAAAAAAAAAAAAAAAATATATATATATATATATATATATATGCATGCACAAGAGAGTTAGGATACATATAGAGCTACTTTCTCTTAGTTCACTGAGAATAAAAGTTTGCACTACTATTATTTAGACAAGAAAAAAAATTAAAAAGACATTTCATGACTACTGACTTTGTACTGTTTACTATGCCTGGAACATTCTGCTGTTCTCCCTCATCCCATCCACTAATCCATTACCCTTCTAGCTTCACAGACCTCATGCTTCCATTAGACCTGAATGAAAATGATACTTTCTTTGGGATGTTTACCCTACTCCTTTTCATGTGAGCTTTTTCCCTGCCACAATACTCTAAAATATTTTAAGTGCCAGTGTTTTTATTTCTTGATTCTAACATCCCACATCTTATACATTTAAATCACTCAGGATCCTCAATGAACAGTTAATGCCTCTAGATAATTTATGTCAGAGCAAGATCAAACCAAGAGACAAGAGACTTGTGAGGTACTCAGAATACAGAACCTTAATGGAGCTGGTTTTATTTTTCCAAAGAAAATGTTGCTGTGTTACTTATTGAAGAACTCCTGCAAATTTAGACAAACCAAAAGACAAAAAAGTCACCTTGGGTGCAATAGGATCTTATTACTCAAAGGGTAATCCACAGAGTAGCAGGATCTATGTGATCTGAGAGCTTGGGCATAAATAACAAGTTTTAGGGCCCAACCAAGACCTTGTATCAGAGTCTAAATTTAACAAGACTTCTAGGTGATTTGTGTGCATGCTTTTGTTGGCAGTGTGCTAACAATGTGCCTTAGTTAAAAGTGTGAAAGACTGAAAAGGAATCACATTATTTTTGCCTGGAATAGCATTATTCTTTTAAAATTTCAGCTCAGAAAATATTGTAAATACTGCTTTTGAGACTATGCAATTTTTAAATAAAAATTTCATTGTTATTTGTACCACATTCTTTCAAGATTGTAGCAATTTCTTAATAGTAATGGACTTACTAGTCACTTTATATCTCATTATATGTACAGATTCCAAAGAATCTATAGTACATATCCTTTAGCAGTTCCATGGATCTGCATTGATAACAAGTTGCATGGGTGAATCTGATGTAGGTGCTTCACAGACCTTATTTTTAGAAACAGTAGGTGGTTCAGAGTGATAGAGAAAGAAGATTCAATATAAATAAAATAAATACCATCTGCATCACATAAGTTGCAGATACTTCATTAAAAATACAGCACCAAATGATTGTCTATTTTCAGGGGACCAAATGAAGAACATATTTTATCTCCAGTATAACATATATTCATGTTTACCAAAGTTCTACAATGAGCAACATGATATTTTTCAACCTGAAATATTAGGTCTACAAGCTTAGAAATCATTAGCAATCAGAATTTATATTGTCTTTTACTAGAAGCACTCAAAATATAGCGTCAAAATAACCACTCCTCCCTCTGCATTGCTACCACTCTCATCAACCACATACCAAGACTAAAGGGAATTCTGTGGAAGGAGAGTGTTTTCTTAGATGACTTAGGTCCCTTTTTATGGCAACAGATTCTAGAATTGAATAATGAATTATATTATAAATGATAATCTGGAATGCATATTGACTATATTATGTATGCTGTAAGTAACAAAATATTTATTTTTATGTATTTGAATCTTGTTTGCTATATGGTTTAGAAAGTCCACTGTCATAAACTTTAGTTACAGCTGTAAGGATAAGTTTTGCCTATGTCTAAGTAAAGATTTCAAAAAGCACTGAATGGGAGCAAGGTGTCTGTTGCATGATTTTACTATAAAGGAAAGTGAGGACAGCCTTTTTGAATAATGTAGCTGTACAGAACAAGAAGGCTGAGAAACAGGTGAAATTCTCAATTTCACTCTGGCTACTAATGGTAATAGATCACTGAGTGTATCCATCCCTTGCTTCTTTTAGCATCTTAGGAATAGAGGAACATAAAATGTATGACCTCAAAATGTTAACACAACCTGAGGAAAACACTAAAGAAAGATGTCTTTGTGAATAGAACTATATGCACCAAATGGTACTGCTTAGCAGGTAGAACAGCTCAGCTAAGATTTGCAATATGGCATATACATTTATAGAAAAGAAACAGAATCAAGTTTAGACACCTTTAAAAAAAGTCAAAAAGAATTTTTGTTGAAAGGAAGTGTGAAAATATTTGAATTTCCTCCCAGTGGGCTGTTGCACTTACTTTATGAATTGCATGAAAAATAAATTGATTAGCTTCATGTGTTGTCCAGCTGAAGAACCACTGAGATTTATGAGGTAAGGGACAAATCTCTGAAAGTGAACAAGTAGGGAAAGGGATATTGATACAGGGAGAAAAACTGATCTCGGGTGGGTGACCTCCAAATGATATAGGGAACCTCCAAATGACATAGGGAAAAATGATCTCTGGACCTGACCTGTATGAGTTCATGTTTTTAAAACCAAAGAATGAATTTTAGGAACAAGCAGAGGTTATGAGCAGAATAGATTTATTGAGGGAAAGAAAGCTCCTGTCCAAGAGAGGGACAGGAGGGGGGGCCCGAGAGAGTAGTTCCCCTGGAAGCTGTCTCTTCCAGGGACTTTTATAGAGGAAAACCATATGGTGAGGCAGGTCTAAGGTGGTAAAGACATGGGAACTCGCTTAGTCGGACAAGAGATGGGACAAAACCATGGTTAACCGATGAGATTACAAGCACCATTGCTCAGGTAAAATTGATTAAGTTCAGGAACAAAAAGGGAAGCCAGTCACGTAGCAAGCAGGCTTGAATATGGGACAGGATCTCTTCCTGTTGGGGGTTGGGCTAGTGACTCATTTAGGCTCTTTCAAAGTGATTGATACCTGTCTAGAATATCAATCTCTGATGCCCATCCCTAGGGAAGTATGTAGCTGTGTTTCTTTTTGTCTTGGTCTTGAGGTGTGGCCCATAGGGAGTGTCTGTATCTTCCAAGTTGCAGAGTCACCTTGACTGCCTTCTTGTCTCCTTGAGGGCCTGGCCCTGTCTGACTGCCTAGAATATTTCTATTTAACTCCACTGCCTACAACATTACGAGGGAAAGAGAAGCAAAAGGAATTAGGTCTCCCTAGTATCCTGATAAACTCTGAATGAAGTGGCAAGCCACATTCTTTGGAGTCTTAAATAATGAAGCTATTGTTAATGACAGTCAGAACAAAGTGTCCTAGATGAACAGAATGAGTAGCAATGCTCCCTAGGAAGGAAATAAAGTTGGTGTAGATCTGGAAAAGTGAAAAATAATACACAGTGATAAAAATATTATCTCATTTTGAGAAAGAAACAACACTGAAAGCAAATAAGTTTTACTTATTACATGTACACTACATATTGTCTAATTCTAATATAGCTTCTATGGCAATAGTAATACGTAATATATTATTGCCTAGTATCAAGCTTTAGAAAGCCAAAAAATGATACCTGGAATAATAGCATAACCGGATCTGAGGGTTTCATTATTATATAGGCATATTTATCTTATCTAACATGATTGTACTACAAGCAGGCTCAGGGGCTGGAGGTATGATCCTTGGGCCTGCCATGCCATCCCCACCCCCAGGGAACACTAAAACAGCAATTGAGACTGGGCTTGTGGCACACCTATAATTCCAGCTCTTGGGAGGCTGTACACAGATAGATCACTATGACTCTGATCCAGTAAGGAGACCTTGAACACCCTGTAGACCCTTCCCTAAAATACACAAGTAAAAATTATTGTACTACTAATTTCTATGATGTTTTTTGACATGAATTTTTTTTTTTTCATGTCTCATCCACATGGCTGACACTGGCAAAGGATCTACAAAGTACAGTACAGGGTTACAGGATAAAGCCTGAGGACTTGACTAACCTTATCAGATACAAAAAAGTTACCTTTTGCTGGGTGTGGTGGTGCATGCCTGTAATCCCAGCACTCAGGAGGCTGAGGCAGGAGGACTGTTGTGAGTTCCAGACCAGCCTGAGTTATCAAGTGAGCTTAAGGCCAGCCTGAACTACATAGTGAGACCCTGTCTCAAAAAAAAAAATAAAAAGTTATATTTCTTGTTATATAGGTTTTGCTTTATCTTGGTCTTAACCATTGAGCAGAAAAGTATAAAAATGAGGTATATAAAGTAAAGCCATATTATTATGCTGAGCTGTAAAATGTGGATAACACACTACTATTGTGGACTACTGGACTGTGTTGGAG
This sequence comes from Ctenomys sociabilis, assembly GCA_004027165.1. Classification (NCBI taxonomy): domain Eukaryota; kingdom Metazoa; phylum Chordata; class Mammalia; order Rodentia; family Ctenomyidae; genus Ctenomys; species Ctenomys sociabilis. Next base: position 27,654 of record PVKA01014903.1, on the reverse strand, counting down.
AGTTTTACTGAATTCAAGCACCTGTAATAATTGAATGTTAATAGAATACCCATCTCTGACAGGACTAAACAAAAACGGGTATACAAAGGAAGGACCATTTTATATTTGTGTATACAGAATAGTTAGGATAGATACACAGCTACTTTCATTTAATTCTACAAGAAGAAAAATTTGTACTAATAGTGTTTGGACAGGATATCCTGTCTGATTGTTATACTATGGATAACCACTAGGAAGATAACAATGTAAAAAGTATTAATTATTGAAACTGTTCTATTAATCAGTTTTGAAAACTGTCTCATTTATATTTGTCTCACAATAAAATAAAATTAAATTAAAAATATTTTTATTATTATTAAGGTTACTGGTTCCATTTAAATATACATAATAATCACAGTTGTGATAGGGAATTTTATCTCTAAGCTATGTATCTGGATTCCTCCTTTCTCCCATTGCCCTCCTTTCTGTTCCACCCTTCTTCCCCTCCTTATTTACAAAGATTTGTTTCCATTTTCTCCTTTGATACTCATTTTTATCTTTTCCCTTCCTTCTTTTTTAACTTTCCCTTCCCTAGATGCTCCCTCCATTTGAACAAATTCTTCCTATTTCACAGTATCTATTATACATTTCAGTTCTTACAGACACTTTCAGTTTTTCCTATCAGAGACATGATGTGTTATTTACACTTTTGTCTGATTTATTTCACTTATCAGCATGGTCTCAAGGACCACACACTTAGCTATAAAAGTCTGAAACTTGAGCTGGGGAGATGGCTCAGTGGAATAAGTACTTCCCTGGCAAGCGTAAGAGTCTGAGTTCAATCCCTGGTTCCACAGAAAAACAAAATCCTGAAACTTATCCTTCTTTATGGTTCAGTAGCATCCCATTGTATTAAGAAATTACATGTTTTTTATCTATTCATCAGTTGATGGGAATTTGTGGTGATCCAAGATTTAGCTATACCACAAACACTGTTGCTACAAACATGGGTTTGCATATATCACTGTGGTGTGATTCCTTTCATTCTTGTGGTGCAATACCAAGAAGGGGAATAGCTGAGTTCAATGGGACCGCTAGTCTTAGGTTTTAGAGGACTCTCCAAATTGATTTCCATAGTAGTTACATCAGTCTACGTTCCTGCCAACAGTAGAGAAGGGTTCTGTTTCACCCACATCCACATTGATATTTGTGATTTGCTGTTCTTCCTGATAGCCATTCTTTCTGAAGTTGGAATTTCAGAATTGGTTCTTTTTTATTTTTTAAAAAAACCTACTGGTAGGACAGTTTCAATGATTAATACTTTGCATATCGCTGTCTTAGTGGTTATTCATTGTACAAGACACAGACATGATATCCTGTACACAGCACTATTAGAATGAATCTTTCTATTCATTGAATTAAAAGAATGCAGCTGTATATATATCTTATTTTGAATATACAGATACAAAATGGTTCGTCATTTGTATCCCCTTTTTTTGCTTAGTTTTGTCAGAGAAGGGTATTCCATTGTCATTTAAATATTATAGGTGCATGAATTCAGCAAAATATTCTGATATAGCCCAGTAAGTCCATAATAGTACTGGGCTATCCGTTTTTTTGAAGGTAACAGTTAATGCTTAAAATTTTTACTTTGACCAATTTTATATATGTTTACATCTATAATGTGAGCAACTACATTGAAGATGGCGATGTGCAATGTAACAACCACTATTAAATACCTATCACATTTTTTAAATTCTGTATTATTTCTAATATCTTACATATTATTTTTTATTCTCTTTAAAATAAAAAAAAAACCTGTGGTTTAAAAGAAGAGATGGCATAATTCAAGAAGTTGCATCATTTGATCAAGAAAATCTGGATGGGAGGGCTTGATCCCTGGGCCTGTTGTGCTGGCCCCAACCCAGGGGGCACACTGAGACAGCAATTGAGATTGCGCTCGGTGGTGCATGCCTGTAATCCCAGCTCTTGGGGTGCTGTAAGAGATGGATAAGTATGCGTGTCATCTTGTAGTGAAACCTTGAAAACCCTGTAGACTCTTCCCTAAAATACAAAAAAAAAAGAAAGAAAGAAAGAAAGAAAGAAAGAAAGAAAGAAAGAAAGAAAGAAAGAAAGAAAGAAAGAAAGAAAGAAAAGAAAATCTGGATGAGATCATTGACAGAAAGAGTATCAAAAATTCTGGGCAGTTTAATGAACTCAAGAGAAAATAAAAACATTTGGTTTATATTTTTAGGAATATAGCCCCGTTGTCCTCTGACCTTTGTGCTAAACATCTTTGGTGAGTGGCCTGAAACTGTTAACAGTATGTACTACTGAAATATCACCTCAAATCCTCAAGTACTCAGAAGCAAAGCTCTGGAGGTGGTTGGCCCATGAACACATCAGTAGAGCCATCCTCTGTTAGGAGTTAGGGCTTTGAGAAGGTGCAGTTATCCAATAAATATATTTAAAAATGTTCATCATTGCTTAGAGAGACACTCAGGATAAAATTATTGCTCTTTATTAAAAGAAGATAAAGTAAGTTTCTCCCTCTCCCAGTCCCTCTCCTTCTCCCTTTCTTTTTCCTTCTCTCTCTTTGCCTCTTCCTGTCCCTTGTCATTCTCCCTTTCCCTCTCCCTTTCTCCCTCTCTCTCTCCCTCTCTCCCTTTCCCTCTGCCATGCAGCATAACTCTAAAAAGGTAACCATCTAAAAGCAAGGAAGAGAGCCCCCATCAGGGATCAATCATTATTGATATCCTGAACTTAGACTCTAAGCCTTAATAACTGAATAAAGAGATAAAAATAAATGTATGTTACTTAAGCAACAAAGTCTATGGCATTTTTGTTCTGGCAGCCCTAGATAAGACATAGTATAACTATTATTCAATTTTAAATTTGGTTTCCTTTTCATAAATAGACCATCAGAAACACCGAGTTTTTGTGAATGAAAGTGAATGATATGTGTGTATATACTTTCATTGTTTTAATCTTATCTCTCTATCTGATTTTGCCAATCATTTTGCAGAGCCTTGAAGAGTTCGGGTTGACCTCAGCACCTTTTCATCAGTTTAATTTACTAATACATTTTGAGCACACACTTTGTAGGAGACAGTATATCACACATTGGGTCATGGTGATTTGTAGTTCTCAATAATAGATAAAGAGAAAAAATTTGAAAAAAATAATAGATAAAGAATTCATAGATTCCAAAGGATGGTGAGGAAAAAAATGTCAAAAATGACACAGAAAACTGAGCATGAATGAAGCAATATAAGACTGTCATAATTTTGGCTATACCATCATTGAAGACACTACTAGTATGATATCAAATACTGAGGCTTTGGAATGTTCTGCAAGGAACCAACCTGACTTTCCATTAAGTGAGCTGTTCAATAACAAATATAACATGTTATTACAAAAGGGAGCACAACAAAGCCAACCTACAGTAGATAGACATGAGAGGCAAAATTACTCAACATATTGATATGTCCCTACAAACTTTATAGATCTTCCAGAGTATGTATAAACTCTAGCAGGGCTTCCATTTCTGTTCAGGGTGTCAGCACCACAATTCTTACCTATTCAATAATGAAACAATGGTTTGAGTGCATCTGAGGCAATAAATACAAAGTGAGCTTTGACCACAGGGAAAAGAAGTAGTATGTGGCTTGTTGATTCTATGTCTGCTGAATCTCGATTCCTTTTCTTTTTGCTTTTTTCTATCATTCTCCAAATGAGACAGCCAGATTACTCACCTACTAACCAAGGTGGGTCATAGCCTGTGCTCTGCATGAAGAGCTTTTGAGAAGCTCCAGGTTACTGGGAATGTTGCAAAAGCAATTGCTCGTGATTGTTACTCCTCTGTGTTGAGTTTTATCCATTTGTTTCTTAATAAGACGGAGCACATGTTGCTTACTAAGGAAGTCTTTTTGCCTTTGCAGGAGTCCTTGCTTTCATTTACAGAATTCAAACCCCTTCAATATTATAGCTGAGTTTAGTTTTAGTTTAGACAGTATTGCTTATCTGTTTGCTCTTCTATTTTCCCTTTCTTTAAGCAAAAGAAAAAAAATATGATGTGCTTATCTAAGTGTGTGTGCTTTCTATCAGAAGAAAAAAGCATGAAGAAAAATATTTTGTCCATCCAACTGAGGTAATGTGTATAGAATGATAACTACTTTCTGACTATTTTTGTTCCTGCCATTTTCATAAAAAATATCTATTTATATGACACAGTTGTACTTTTTGGAGCCCTAAGATATAAACGCGTTGGAGACAATTTTAGGCATATAAATGTCTTTTCCATGGCAACTATGTCCATATTTGATCAACAGAAAAGTGTAAATCACTTAGAAATAAACAGAATAAATCATATTGTAACTTTAGTCCTTTTTTACTAGAGAAATTGAACTGAAATAAAAAGTGAAATGTAATATTAGCTATGTTGTCACATGTAAACACTTAAGCAAAATTACAATATGTAAACATATATTATACGTCATAATATTCACTATTATACATTATAAATTTCATGTACAAACATCTTTGACAGATTTCCTTAGGTCTCAAAATGTAGAGCTTCATGTATAGAAGACAAATAGGCAGTTTGCTTCTGATTAGCACACATTTTAAAGTTTGTCGAATATACGGAATTTCAGAGATGTAGTGTCATGTACATTTGCAGAATGTTGTAGATTTTAGATTGTGTGACAGCATCTCTTTTTACTTTTGTACATTTATATGCAAATGTTCTCTTAAATGGTTAGTCCTACGCTGGGTTTAGTTATGTATCCAACATAATTTATAATATAATTTTTCCTCACATAGCTGAACATTCATTCTGGAAGTTAGCTAAATGTTTGAATGTGTTTCAGTTCTTCCATAATTATCACTAAGTCTCATTTTATATGGAAATACTTTATGATCATCTGTTGCTCTGAAAATTTTGTATTGAGTGCTCAGCCTGTCCTGAGATGAGCTGACAGCGATACCAACAAAACTTATACGTGTTCTTTGCCTGTAAGCGAATTGTGCACTATAGGTTCTAATTAAATAATTATGAGGTTATTCTGCAAGACTTTGTATTTATCTAATGGTGGGAATCTAAGAAAAAGTATTTCAAAAGTAGTATGTGGTGGTTGATATTATAATCCTCATTTGAAAGATGGCAGCAAAAAGGTCCCAAGAGGTCAAACCACATGTCTAACTCACAAGAAGTTATTGCCAGAAATTGAATTCTCAGGGCTCCCTTCCTGTACTCTATCCATTCCTGTCACTCAGCTCTGAGCCTTCAAGGGTTAAGTAGAACTAAAAGCAGCAGAACCTCCTTAACCTGAGATACACAGAAGAGATAAGGTCCAATCACTTGACAGAATAGATTGAGACTGATTACATCTGAAAGACATGGATCAGATGGTTTAAAAGAATTTTTTTATTCTTAAAATGACCACAGAAGTAGTTTCCTTTAGAAAAATTATATAAAGGTAAGATTAATTAATATCCTTTGTTAAATATTGTGCCTTTGTATGACTAGTTCAGAAATATTTTCATTGGATGAGGAAAACTACAGATATTACTTTTGTCTTACAAGAAATTTCCGTTATCATTTTGTACACTGAGAGATTGTTTTCTGTCCTCTGTCTTTTCTATACAGAGAGAGAGAGAGAGAGAGAGAGAGAGAGAAGAGAAGAGAGTCAGAGATTATTTTACATATAAAACCTTTTAAACATACCAAAATTTCATAGAATATAACATTTGCTTCTCTTAAATCAATATTAAGCCTATATTGACACACTGCCACACCTGTTTCATTGAAGTCTTTCTTTTTAAAGAAACAAAATGTTAAGGAACCAGATAAAGCTCCACATTGTTCTACTCTTCCCAAAGTAAAGCTCACTCTTGAAGTTGAAATTGGTTTGTATAATTTCATACATATCAGTACCCATTACCCAAAACTAAAACATTCTTTGTCCCTAAATTATACACAGACTTCATGTGTTTTGAAAATATTTTCTAAGAAGTTTATTTGGAAATTTTTCCATATTGAAAAGTCTTCCAAAAAGATCAAAGTAATTTATTGCTATGTAATACCCATTGTATGACCAAGATTTTAGTTATTTCTGCTATGACAGACATTAAAAATATCTCATTGTGGGACCATATGCACAAGATTTCAATAAAATTTTAAATATAATATCATATAAATATGCCTAGAATAAATTTTAAAAATAAGTATAGCCATTGTTTGTCCATATTCTCACCAATATTTTATTGCCTGAGATACATTTTCCAGTCTATTGACTATAGAATAGACAATAGAATATTGTTTTCATTTGCACTGCTAATACAGGATTGAATATCTTTTCATAATGATTGGCCAAAGTTTTTCCTCTGCTAATTACCTCATTTCATCTTTTTCTCATTATTCTTTTGAGAAGATTCTGTTTTTATAGTTGATTTGTAGGGATTCTTTATGTATTTTGGGTTCTTACCATTTTTCTCTTGTATATATAAAAATGTCTCATAGCAATCTGCTTCTTGCCTGTCTGATTTGTTTATTGCTGTCTAATCTATTCTGGTCTTTATTATATTTTAATTTTCAAAAGAAAGACCTAAGAAATTATAGAAAAGGTATATTAATACTCTATTGGTAAACAAAGTCAAATACCTTCTCTAAATATAATTCTTTTCCTCTTCCTTTCATTTATCTTACTTCCATCCTAAATTCTAAAAGAACCTCATTTTATCTTTATGATCATGGGGCCAAAAAAGATCTATTTAGGAACACACACATGTCCTTTCCTGTCACTTTTCTTCAGGCTTCATAACAAAGGTAATTGCTTATGCTTTTGCCAGATCCACCTTACCAGCTAAGGATAGGATCTCCCTATTGAGTTAGATTATTTTTCTTCACAATTCTGAATAACTAATATGCTTGGGAGAAAGCTCTAAAGTATCTCTGCTCATGTTTTATCATGTTAGATTTAATTATCTTTGAGTGGCAAGTGTATTTTGTGTTTATGAATGAAATTAAGAAGCATGCTTTTCCAACATACATCTATGACATGTAAAATATTTCCCAATAAGATTTTGAGTTTTTAGACCTTTCTGGGTTGCCATTATCATCTGTATCTGTAAATTGAAAACTTCTCTTTGCCTTTTGTTTTTGTTTTGTTTTGTTTTTGCTGTGTAGCCTATAGTTAAAGTTGTTATATTTAATGTAGTTCATCTTTTGTCAGTATACTTGTAAGTATTTATCAATTCTTTTTTTTTTGCCAATCCATAGGTTCAGTAAATATTTTTGAAATAGTGGAAGCCATATGTATTTCACTCGAGTCTTCATTTCCTATATTGATGGAGTTAAATTTGGACCTTTAGATACAATTGGCTTCAAGTGGAGTAGTCATTTGTTTAAAATTCCATTACATAAAGTTCTGTATCATGGAACAAATTGATCATAAAATTAGAGAGAAAATAAAGGATCTATCATTTCAATTTCAGAACTTGGGACTCAATTGGAATTCAGATTATACAAGCTTGAGGCAGGTGGAAAGCCCAATATAATAATGATATCACAATTCATGAACTTAAAAACTAGAATAAGTACACTGAAAATAAAAACCTAGGCAAATAGTAATGATCCAAAATGAATACTGAAAGAGTTCTAAAGTAAAGAACAAAACTGAGAATACCACAACAGTAAGAGGAAAGCAAAAAAAAAAATCTAGTAGAAGCAAACTAAAGGACAATGAGGAGTCTCAAGTAAGCAATATCATTACTCTGATCTCAATTTCATCATATACAAATGGAAGTCTTAGATTCTTCACCAGGGTTGTTCTCAACTTATTATCAACTTAATTCAAATTTAAGTATGTGAAACACAAATGACTGATGTTAAATCCAGTTTAGGAATGTGCAGAGCAACAATCTAGCAAACAAGATGTAGGCATAGAATATGTAGGTGACTTTATTGCATTTTTACATCTTATACTTTGTACATTTTGGCTATACAAAAGGTAGTAAAATATAAGGAAACTACTTTCTTTCTAAAGTGTCAAGATTTTACCATGCATTTATAAGATAAAGGGTAGTGGACAGACTGCTAAAAACTCTCCCAGTGAGAATTGTGACAAGGAGGGAAGAGATAGCAGAAGTAAGAAAACAGTCTATAATTTTGAGTTAAGGCTTTATGGAAGCTAAGTGAGAGTTTCAAATATGAAGATCACAGAGTATTACATAGGAGCTGGAGAGAAATGATCGCTATGCATTTGTAAGTGTGGTGTACTTATTTTCCACCAAAATCACAAGTGTATTTTCATCCATGCATGTGAGTTCTGGTCTATACAAAACATCAATATAAACACAGAGAATGGTAACATATTTAGACAATAATTGCTAATATCAGATTATGTTAAATATTCTTCAGTGTTGTGCCAAATAATTATAATTATGTAAACCTGATTATCCTTCAAACCATTGTCACTGAGCCACCTATGGTTTATGGAAAAGTCATTTGTTCTGGACAACCTTTATCCACTATTCTATGGCCCACACTGTAGACTTAAACCCAATTCCATTTCCCCCAACACATCCCTATTGGATATGCAACAGCTATGATTTTTTTCTTATGTCCTTGAAACTACTTTTAATGAATCTCTACGTGGGATGATTCCCCTGAGGAGTGATATTCCAATGATCATTTCTCACTTATGGGGCCCATTTTTGTTGTTATTTCTTTAATTTTAATATTTCCCATTAACTTGAATTATTTATGAAGGTAACTCTGTACCAACTCTCAGTGACCAGACAAACTGAAAAATATGTCAGTGACCTCTTAGAAGCTAATATGGAGAAAGTGTCCTATTGCTCCCAATGGGATGGGAAATATGAACACACAGAGTAAGAGGTTAATAAAAACTAGCGTAGAATGTTGTAATGAATTCATTCATGGAGCAGAAATGTATTTTAACATTTTGTAATGTATATAAAACATTTATAAATATCAACTAATGCATATTTAATGAACATAGCAAGGATTATACTGCCTAATATCCAAACATTATATTTCATAATTATGGTCTGCTCACTGGGCCACATTTCACAGATGAGAGGTCAAATCTGGGAAAACAATTTCTAGACCCATAAGCCCCAAATGTATTTTCATAGCATTTTAGTAAATCAAATTGCTGTACTTACTCATATTCATTTATGTACCTTCATTTTAAAAAGAAATAAAATCCATGATTGTTGTTTTAGCTTAAAAATATTTACTAAGTATTTCCTATATGGTTAAGAGTTGAAAAGAATAGACAAAGTTTTCTGAGTCAGAAAGGTAGGTAACTTTTTCATGAAGGAAGAATCACAGGTTCAAATTCCTAGAAACATAAGATATTATGGAAATATTAGAAAAATGAAAAGCACTTTAGTTTAATCAAAGATAACAAGGATAGTCAGGGAAGTTGTACTATAGGGGTAAGCAGGAACTATGGTTCAGAGGCCTTTCTGTGTCATTTCTAGAATTCACCCTTTGTTCAAAAGGCAGCAAGGAGCATGCAAGTGACGTGACTGTATTTGCATTTCAGATAGCTAAATCAGTTTCCTGAACAAAAAATGAATGAGGGATGGTTATGTCTACAGATGTTTCATAAGGTAGTGGATTAACAGTTTATTTCATTGGTCCAAAATAAGAAATATTGGCTTGGACTCAGAATGTGGAGTATATAACAACATGATGAATAGAGACAGCATGGTATAAGCCTAGAATTTTTAGTGTTACAAAAATAACATTTAATTCTAGTCACAGATTTATTATCTATAACTTTTCCAATTATTATCTTAGTTGTGCCTTCAATTATGTGATGCAGAGCTGTACTGAGTATTCTATAAACAGTTAATATTATTACACTGTTTAGTTGATGTACACTGAACCTGGTAACCAGTTTCATGCAGGGATTAAAGGAAAGAACACTATCTACAATGACTCACATAATTTCCCTTCAGATAAATTCATTCATGGCAACCGGAGCTCCTGAGAATTTGCAAAGTAGAATATGAGGTTGATTTTCAATAATAATAGTACAATCTTATCTGCACATTTTTATTTGCTGATATGGGTTCGAACTAGGAAAAGTGGCTGTGACTGTCAAGGTAGAGGAGTAACTAAGCAAGACTGAAGAAACGGAACTGTCAGTGTGCCTCAGTGGTGCAGCACTTGCCTAGCATGCTCACGGCCTTGAGTTCCAATCTCAGTACAGCCAAAAATATAGATTGATGGCACACTGAAGATAGAGAGTTACTCTTCATGGGTTTTAATCGAAAACTAAGGTTTTAAGAATGCAGGTGGTGAAAAAAACCTTGAGAAATATCTTAAGTCATAAAATCATAGGGTTCTAAAACTGAAATGACATCAAGAGTCTATCCAGTTCAATCACCAATGCTGTAGTTTACCATCCTGCTAAGACTATGAGTATTGCTACATTAAAACAACCTGGTGGTTCATTAAAGTTATCTTCCTGGGCATAGCCTTTTGGGAAAGTATGATGACTTCCAAAGAGATCTTTTGATAGTCATTCAGGGATCTGTCATTGAAGAGTGTTGGTAAACACCTCTTGAGTTGATTTAGTGTGTGCTCAGAAGCACAATTTTTTCTCTTCTAAAAGTATCAATTAAACTTAGACTGTTTTACTCTCTTTTAACTGTTTCTTCATACTAATGTCTACCTATCATTATGGGACATATAATTTCCATTGAACTTGCATCTCACCCTTTTTTATTTCTTCCTATTTTCTATTCAAGAAGGTGTGTTGGATAATCAAAATGAATGCAACCTAAATTTGTTATTACATCTAATAAAGATTAATGACAGCACCTCGTGTGCACGGCATGTTGACTAGCTTACAGATACTGTTTGAAGAGTTTTACATATAAGGAACCCCTATATTCCCTCCCTAAGAAAAGTATTATTATCATTCATAATATATAAAAGTAGAAAGAAAAGCCAGAAAGCTTAAGTAGTTTATCTAAGATCACACAGCTACTGAATTGCTGAGCCTATATGCAAATAGACAGCAATTATCTGATTCCAGAGTCTGTTTTAATCCACCTCGTCACAATCACCAATAACTTTTGCAAACTAAGCAACTGATACTATATTAAATATTACTGACACTATATTGAGTATATTGAATATTACACAGCTCTTGTCTACACAGATGTAATTATGTTTCTCTTAACAATATTTAATTCATCCCTTTTGCCTCTGCTAAGATTTTTACACAGGCAATTATTTCTGTTTTGACAATTTCCTTAAGATTCATGTTTTCATTTATCATGACTATATTTAAGTTTGTTATTAAGAATATACACCCAGGACACCGACAATGGTAGCATTATAAAAACAGGGGAGGGTAGATAAATAAGGAAATCCTCCCTCAGTTGGATCTCAAGGGACTCCAAAATGTGATAAAGGAAAACACTGTTAAAAATTCATACCAGCAACTTGTGTTGTATCTTATACATGGCAACTAAACTTTTAGTGTCTTGGCAAAGCCCTGGGGCAGTGAAGAGATACCTTAGAGCCCAGAAAGAGTATTTGAAATGGTAATGAAGACTGAGCACTGTGACAAAGTGCTAGTCAGTGAAATATTTCTCCAAGAAAATATATTTTTGGAGGCAATGGAAAGTCATTGACTGCTGCCAAACCATGACCTATATTGATGCTCCTCACTACATAAAAACATTGTACATATATGACTTCACAGAGAACACAATTTTTAAAATGCAATGTATGTATTATGTAAATCTTGATGCTAACATGTTGTGTCATTAGTTCAATGGCAGTTTAACGTTCATTTTTAGTTTTCTATGATGCTGGGGTTTTTTAAATTAATTTCTTTATATGTAACTATATTTATTGATACAATTATATATACATAATAGTCATATTCACCATAGAGAATTTGTACCTCTGCATGATATATCTTTATTTTATTGAGAGACAAAAATCAATGAGACAGTTTCAAAGATGATTAATAGGATATTTTCAATAATTAATACTTTTTACATTGTTATCTTCTTAGTAGTTATCCACAGTACAAGAAGCAGACAGAATATCCTGCCCAAACACTATTAGTGCAAATCTTCTCATAGAATCAAGCGAAAGTAGCTGCATATCTATCCTAACTATTTTGTAAACACAAATACAAAATGGTTCTTCCTTTGCATCCTCTTTTTTGTTTAGTCCTGTCAGAGATGAGTATTCCATTGGCATCTAAATACTATAGGTGTGTGAATTCAACAAAACACTCGAACACAGTCCAGCAGTCCACAATAGTAGTGGGTTATCCAAAAAAGTTGTGGACTAGAGCCATTTACAGCTCAGCTTATTATTATGGCCATATTTTATATACTTCATTTTTATACTTTTCTGCTAGATGGCTAAGGCCAAGATAAAGCAAGAGCTATATAACAAGAAATGTAACTTTTGTATCTGATAAGGTCAGTCAAGTCCCTTCAGAATTTATCCTGTAACCCTGTACCACACTTTGTAGATCCTTTGTCAGTGTCTGTTGTGTGGCTTTCACAGAGAGCAAATTGGCCAGGCAATGGCAGTGCATAATATTCCTTGAATACTCTTTTATGCTCATTCCCCTCCCCTCCCTTCAATACCTCTTTCACTCCTTATTTGGAAAAGCTTTGTTTAGATTCCAACCCTTTCTAATTTTTTTCCTTTTCCCCTTCTCCTCTCTGCATTTCCCCTTCCCCGTGGAATAATTTCTTCATATTTTTACAATATCTATAATCCATTTTGGTCCTTATTTGCACTGCCACAACAGAGCAAATGCAATATCAACACAACTGTGAGTTATTTGTTTCAGTTAAGAATATGATCACAATGTGCATCTATATATGTAAAAATAACTCATTTATCCTTTTTTATGGATGAGTAGGGGCCCATTGTACAGGGAAACAACATGTTTATCCATCATCAATGGGTAACAATTAGAAAATGTGCTGCTACAATCATGGATGTGCATATATTGCTGTGCTGTGGTACATTTAATTCTTTCTGAAAGGTAAGAAGGACAATAGCTGAGTCAAGTGGCACCTCTAGTTCTCTTTTCTGATGAAGCTTCACACTGATTTCCATAGTGGTCATATCACTTTGTACTCCAACCAGCAGTGAAAAAGAGTTCATTTTTCCCTACAGTTCCTCCAGCATTCTTTATTACTGAATTTTATAACAATAGCCATTCTTTCTGGGGTGTGGTGCACTTCAGCCTTGTTTTATTTTGCATCATTTGCATGACGAGTGATACTCAACATTTTTCATGTTTTTATTTGCCATTTGTACAACTTTCTCTGAGAAGTATAAATTCATCTTAGATGCCTGTTTTTTGATTTACTCTCTAAATTTGGGTACTCTAATTTTTTTAGTCGTATATATGTTCTAGGTATTTGTCCTCCGAAAATGCATTTGACAAAGTCCAACACCCATTCATGAGAAAGAAAACCATGCAGATAATCAAAATAGATTATCTTAATCTAGTAAAATCCGTTTATGATAAACTAAGAGCCAAAATCCCACTCAATGGATAGAAACTGAAAATGTTCATTCTAAAATGAGGAATAGAGTTGGGAAGTAGCTTGGCACCATAAGTACCTAGCTGGCAAGTACAAGGTCCTGAGTTCAATCCCTGGTACCACATGCAGTGCAGGCCCCAAAACTGAGAGTGGTTGTCATGCTTGTAACCCCAGTGCTGTAGATACTGAGACAGGAGGATCACTATGAATTTATTTATTTAATACAGGGTCTTGCTATGAACACCCTGTATCCAATAAATAAATAAATTCAGGAAGAAGACAAGAATATCTGTAATCACTTCTACTCAATATTTGTCTGCAAATATTAACCAGAGTAACTAGAGAATAGAAAGATATAAAAAGAACAATGATAGGAAATGAAGTATTAAAATTATCATTATTTCAAGATAACATGATACTCTATGTGGAAGACCCCAAAATGCCAACAAAAGACTTCTAAATTCAGTAATCAAATTCAGTCTTGTAACTGAATACAAAGCCAACACTAAAAACTCAACAGCATTCTTGTACACAAATAACTCACTCAGAAAGAACTTAGGGGAAAAAACCTTTTACAACAGCATCAGAAAAGAAATGCTCAAGATTAAAGCAAAGGAAGTAGAAGATGTTTATAACTAAAACTGCAGCATTCTGGAAAAAAAAGATTGAAGAGGAAGTTGAAAATTGAGATTCCCCTTGCTCTTAGATAGGAAGAGATAGCATAGTGAAATGTTCTGAAATTTTTATACAGATTTAATGCAATTGCAATCAGAATAACAGTAGCATAGCTCAAAAAACTAAAGAAAATAATCTTAAACTTATTTGGAACCAGAAGAGACTGAGAATAGTAAAAACAATCCAAGCAACAAAGGCAAGGCAGGGGGCATCACAATTTCTGACTTGAAATTATATTCCAGAAAATTTGTGCTCATCAAAACAGCATGGTACTGGTGAGAAAACAGGATCAGAAACAACTTGGAACATATGCAGCCACCTTATCTTTGACAAAGGGGCCAACATGTTCACTGAAAGAAAGATAGCCTCTTTACCAAATGGTCTGGAAAAACTGGCTTTGCCCAGGACAAAGACTAATACTCTAATACTAGATCCAGGTCTATCACAATGCACTCTACTCAAATGAAAAGAGATTACAGATCTAAATATTAAATGGTAATGCTAACTTTACTAAAAGAGAACACAGGTAGATAACTTGAAGACATAAGTACAGGCAGAGACTTCATGAATGAAACCCAAGCTGCCCAGGAAATCAAAAAGTCAACTGGAATCTCATCTTATTAAAAAGCTTTTGCACAGAGGAAGAAATGACCAACAAAACGAAACAAAAACCAATCAACAGAATGAGAAAAAAATATTTAAACATTTGCGCCTCAGATAAAGTTTTCATTGTTTATTTAATTTATTTTTATTTTTAATTTTTCTGGTGGAACCAGGGATTCATTGCTTTCAAATATGGATAGATACTATAATAAAGGTATTCCCAGTGTTTAGTATACTTGAAATGCTACTCTATTTTGAAGGAAATTCATAAGTTTGCCTTTATCTTTCCTTAATAGAGTATTAACCTTGTTTTTCTCTGGACTATAGGAAAAAAAAAAGAGTGAAATTCTTTATGTAACACATTTATGTTGGTAGAAAGTTTGTTAAAGACTCAAGCTTCTGGTTGCTGATGAATAAAATGTGATAATGAAAAAGAAGCTGCTTCCAAATTTGCAAGAATCATTGAGTATCATTTCTTATCACATGCGTACGTACTCCAAAATTCAGTGGAATAGTGGTACAGTGGGCTCTCTTAAATCACCTGGAATTTCCAGATGTTCTAGATTTTCATTCAGAACTATTAAGTAATGCATTAGGCCAAAGAACGTATTTTGAGTTTTCAAGTTTTGGAGCCTAAGAGAAAATTTAGGTAAGGAATATAGGAATGCTTTTGTAGATAGTGAAATTAAGAATCTCTAGAAAGAGCATATGAAGGACAGAGAAGGAAGTTGTGAAACTATAATTTTGGGGAGAACAAGCAATAAAAGCAAGGGACACAAAAATTTCTTTCACTACAGCAAACAAAACTTTAGACTTCTCATCTACTAAGTTGCTATTACCTAGAATCATGAAAAGAGAATACCTAGAACTTGGAACATAATCTAATAAAACCTGTTTAAACTCTAGTATCTTTTATCACATATAGTACTCTTTGATTGCCTTGACAGGTCTTGTGGTGTTCAGGATGAATCCTTTCATGGTTTTCTGCTTTAAAATCATGCCATTAACCACTTAATGACAAGTAATGTGAGCTTGTCTTTCTCTTAGCATTACCATATTAGTTGAGCATCCTTCGATGGATTGTTTTCCATTCAGGTCCTCCAAAGCTGACTTCCAATCAATTGGCCACAAATTCTGCTACTGATTTCCAGCCCTCTCTTTAGATGTCAAAGCAATGTGTTGCACATAGAAATGGGAAAACTATTCCTTTCCCTTGTTCTGTGTCAAATTGTGTCACCTACCATGATCTCTGAAACATCAACACTTATGTTGAGTTTTTCATGAACATGGCTCCTTCAACATTTGGTGGCATTTATCAACATATGTACTCAGACATCTTTCCCCTACACTTCATATCCAATTAATTAATTAATGCAAATTATCTCCCCTTGAAAGTATTACATGTCCCATGTTCATTTTCAGTTTATAATACACTACACAGATATTCAAATACCGTAGAAATTTCTTTACTTGAGCTATAGGGGTTAAATGGATTTTCAGGAGATTTACATTCTTTCTCAAGACACACAAATAATGTCTACATAAGAAGATACTTAGTAGGTTATATTCTTGAAGTTGGGGCTGAGGTAGATAAAGTTTATTGTAAATATTGCTCATCATTATGTAAAGCGCCAGCTATCATATAGCTAGAAGCCAAAATAGTCACAACTTTTGAAATTTACCCAGCAAGTTTATACTTTTAGAAAACAATAAAGGTGTCCAAAACAAGCTCTGTTTTTGCCCTTTTGAATTTCTCATGCAACAGTTTCAGTTGCATTGGTCCCTTTCATAGTTGGGACCAAGCCACCAGTCTTGTGCACTATGCCCCTGAGAATAGGAATGTGGTGGTCTGAAGAATGTAATATTTTAGAAGAGGTGAGCTATATCTTGCTACCATCTAGCATGCCTATACTTTCAATGAATATTAAATAATAAGATGTGAACCTCTTAAATAAAAAAGATGATTCTTTTTTTTTTTTTGAGATGATGTGGTAATAAAAAATGGTTCTTTCATCTTCCATGACTGTCAAACTGGAATCTCTCAACTGCACTAAATTCCCTTTTAAGTAGTCAAATACATTACACAGTTTGAACAGGAAATCTCTCAGCACCTCTAGCTATTTTTTGAAAAGAAAACATCATTTTTTCAGGTACATCTTGCAGAAAACCATTTCCCAAACAAAATTTTAAAAATGAGGTATCATATTTAGAGGAAAGGAAATAAGCCCCTGAATCATAGTGCCAGTTTCATGTTTTCCTTAATGTTGCAAAGGTGATTATTTTTGCCATAATCTTCTTCTGGCTGTTAGCCCAGGATGGCAAGCTGCATAACTGCTTTGTTAAATAAAAGAGAGAAGAGACTCTTTTGAAGCAATTTTTCAGTAGATTTATACATATGTGTGTGGGAAGAATGTGGGTGTACTCCTCAGGACAGAAATTTCCCATCTACCACTTTCATAATAATTCATGAAAACATTGAGTTCTATCACTTGTTATTAATGCAAGCCCTAGACATATACTTTAATCATCAATATTGTTTTCAAGTATCATATAAATGGCATTTTATGCCTCAAATTACCAAACAACTTACATTCATAACACATCTTTAAGTTCCTTTCTTCCTTACTTTTTAAAGTTGCATGTCTGATTTGAATCAATAAGGAGAGGTGTGGATACATACGGAATGATTTAGTTCCTTACTCATGGCTGCTATGATAATCATTCTTTGCCATTTTCTGGTCTACCACATGGATACAGTTCTCAAAAGAACAGTTTATTGGAAAAGAGACTAATTGGAAAGAGCTGCTGTTGCTGTCATGCTGCAGTCCTGCTGACAAGGCTGAGTTTCACAGAGAAACAAATAAAAGCAACTGATAAATGTCAGAAGTGAGTTGTAGTAAAACATACTGTTTGTTTAATGTGGATAAAAGGGCAGGTGGAAAGTACATCAAATTCCCTTCTTAGAGAGTTCTTGACTCATAAATTGCAAATACTCACAAGAGAATAAATTTATGTCTCATTTAGTCCTGGATGAAATACAATAGTAAGGATACTAGAAATATAGAATATAACAGGTACTGCTGTTATTCCACAAATGTGCCTAATACAGTTGACAATTATAAAAATTGTATTGCGAAAACATACTTTTCTAATGTATCACTTAGCTATAGTAAATACTAAGGAATTTATATCAGAACTGAAGAGGGACTGTGTCATTCCAAAAAGTAAGATGAGGTTAAGGAAACTCACTGTTTAAAATGAATGCACTGTTTGAAAAAATTGAGCATAAATAGTTGTCGAAGCATATTTTAAAATTGATTGGATAACACTGAATTTCGATACTTACTACATTCCTTTTAGAGCCTGTTTAAACTGACTATGACTTTTATTTCATTTTTCGTAGTGGAGACTGAACTGAGGGCCATTGCACTGGGTTATGTCTTTAGGTTTTTAATTTTTTTTTCAATTTTCAGTGTAAGACAATTACTTACTGTCTTCTGGTGATACTACAACATGATCTTTCATGTTTCAATGGTAGCTTCCGGAAAAAAATCTTTATATTTAAAGGATTGAAGTACAATGGAACTTAATTTACCTCTTTTCCTAACAAGCAAAGTCTGTGTATATTTAAGGCTGCACAAAACATTGATTTTTTTTAAAGAGGACAAGCCTGTGGAGCGTTAACTCCAATCAAAGATATTTTATGTTGCATGTGGATTTTTTAATTCAGTGAAGCTATGAGGTTCTCAGTTGATATTATAATCATACTCTCCTTATAAGGCCACCTGATGGTTATCTGATTGGCATGCCTTTCAGAAGCAGGAGATATTTTATTGGACATATTTTATTGACTACATTTTTATGATATAAATCCCATAGTCAGAGCTCCCTTCGTATAAAAACAATAATGTGAAAGTTGGCTGCTGGGAAGGTCATACACGTTGGATAAAAGCCAAAGATCTAAGTTTTATTTAGAACCTCCAAGCAAAAATTTCATGTGATGGCCTCAGATCCAATCATCTCAAAATGAAAGTATTTGCACTCTCAGGTTTATGCCAAGGACTCCTTTGTCGAATGGGGCAGAATGGGTAGCATTTGACCTTGCATATTACATATCTCCAAGTTTTTCAGCTCAAAAGTGCAGGAGGGTTAGATAAAACCTAAAAGTTTTAGCAAATTCATCTTTCTCAGCTTCCTTTACTCTTGTAACTAATCTGCCATTCAATGAGAAATGACACTTTCTGGCCATTAGAAACACCAGTTTTGTTTTGTTTTGCTTTGCTTTGCTTTTAGCACCAGTAATGTAAGAGAAAGACAAGGGATGTGGAAGTGGGTAAAACATTGACCTTCACAAATATTGACCCTGTTTGTAAAATTTAGATTCTAAACTTTTTCTGTCAAGGATTTTAGCATCATTTTCCCTGGGTTTTGATGGAACCTGTGAGGTCAGCACCTTATAAAATCTAAAAAACACACATCAATAAATTTTAAAAGATTAGAAAAGTATGAAAAGCCAAGAGCAAAACTACTTTTCTCCAACCTTCAAGGAACATTTTGACTTACTTCTTTGCAGGCTTGTTAATTCTTACACAAATTTTATCTTGTTATTTATGTGAGATTACATATTGACTTTTGTTTATACTTGTAGCATGTAACTTATAACACCTGTAAATAACATTTTGGCAATCATTTCTACATTTTTTTGTATTTGGAACTGAACTTAGTACCTTGCAATTGCAGACAGGTTGTTGGGCTGCTGAGCTATATCCCTGATAATTATTTTTACAATTACTACAGCCCTATAATTTATATAACATTTCCATAAAAATTGACATGTAGGCTGTCGTCAATTTTTGAACACTCTAAATACTACTATGTTGAGCACTTTTTTACATGAATCTTTGCCTATATTTTAGATTATCACCCTAGTAAGACTTTGAGCAATAAAATTAATAGATCAAGTAAATTGAATACTTTCAAATGTCTGTTAAATGGTTTCAAATTAATTTCTACAAAATAACTACATTATGCTACAACCAATAATGTAACTTTCACCAGCACTGAATTTTATTCTTTTTTGTTAGCTGTGTTAATTTGACCAGGCAAAGGTTGGTTTGTGTTTTAATTACCACTTCTGTCTTGTAATAATTTTCAAGTCAATATCAATTGATGACATATGCTAGGGCTACATCCTGCATGGAAGGCTTATCTACATAAGACAAGACTATTTCTTTACAGTAAAAATTACTAATTAAAGATTAATGAATATTTGAATTGTTTAAAACATACCATGGAAACATTTTATGCAAGTTACAGAAAAATGGTGAGCTGTAGATTCAAAAGACTCAAATGAAAGATATTTGCATAAATAATGCACCATTCTTTTCATATTTTTAATCATAGATATTATAGCACACAGCTTTTAAAGTAAAAAATGTACAGAAGTGGTAAAGTTGAATTATTTGAATCTTTTTGTATTGATACTTTTTGCTCAGTTTTCAACCCAAAAGCCAACAAAGAAAATAAACTAAAAGTATGATACAGAAATTTGTTAATTTCCCCAAATAGAATGTTGTTCAAACCAAAACCAGTGTACAGGATAATAATATTTTCCTTCCAGCCTTCTGTTTCAGCACCTTCCAATTTCACTACTTTTGGGAAGACAAGGATTGAGATGTGAGGTTAATTTTATTTCTAAAAATCATCAATTTGAATAAAATTTTGCCCTTAAGAATATAATTCTGACCTTATAGTGTGAAAAGGTAAAAGATAATATTGAAGGACTACACTACAAATGGCTTGTGTTTTTATTTTTGAAGGCATGTCCCTGTCTTGCTTTATCTACATGTGTCAAGAGCATACTCACAGGGGTTAAGAACATACATTTAAAATGAAAAAAAAAAAAACATGTTTGGCGTTCTGATGCTGCTCTTTACCATCTGACTGGGTTGTGACAGTGATAAGAGGATGGATTGATATACCAACTTACTATATTAAGATACACTGAACATCTTTGTAAACCATGTGCTAGGGGATGTATCTGGCTGGGTCATGGATGCATGACGTTGGGTACTATATATGACCCCTCACCTGCTCCATTTTGGCACTGCTTCTTGGCTTTCTGGACATAGGAATTTTTCCTCAATACGTTCTTCCACCATGATGGTTCTGCTGTACAGCAAGCTATGCATGCACTGAAGTTCCTGAAATTTTTACCTAAATCAAACCTCTTTGTCTTTAAGTCACAGGCATCAGGTATGGTGTTCCAATAATGGGAAATCTAACTAATGCTGGAAATTGGTAATAGGACTAGGGTTCTTGCTGCAGCTTAGCATGTGGTTTGCTGGAAAAATAGGAAAGGTTTGCATGTACAGACTAGAGAAGCTTTAGAATGCAGCAAAAATAGCTTGACTGACAATTCCGGTGATACAAGATCAAAACACTGATAAAAATACAGACAGTAAAATCCAGGAGTTATATCTTCTATTGTGTCCCAGTTACAGGAAAGCTAACCAATACAGCCACCTTGGAAATTAAGGATTTTTTCCTTTCTTACTATCTTTTTTTGTGCATGGTGATGAGAATTAAATACAGGGCCTCTCTCATGTTAAGCATGTGGTCTGTCACCGTCTTTCCCATAAACTACATTTTTATCTGGAAAATGAAAATATTGATGCCTGTAAGGCTGGCTTTAAAGATTATGAACTTATTGTTTATTAGTTACAGAATGCTGCTCATTGCATCCTGACCAATTACAGACTTCTATATGATGATCCTCCTTCATTACTCCTTCGATCCAGTGGCTACTAACATTCTGCAAGCTGTGTTTCCTGTATGACTATCTGTAAAATGTATAAAAGAATATCTAAATTGTATGTAACAGCTCATCAAAAGAAAAGCTGACAGGTACAAGAAACTATGATATTTAGTTTTTTGCCTTTAAGCAACTGAACTAAATGAGTAGCAACTTTCTGTTAAGCATTTTGGGAAATTTTTTCCCATGAAAATCTTTCTCATAACATTTTATTACATAATTGGTAGCCATTTTATCCCTACACTTTCTACAGAGATGCATAAATGAAATAAATAAAAACATAAAGAGAAAGATAGAAGGAAAGTCCTGCAATTTAGCTCTGGCTACACATATAATGGTGTATCCACGTAGTAGGATATTATGCAACATCAACTATAGGGATTAAAAAGACTAACTTGATATATTCTCTATGGTATATTGAATGGTAAAAATAAGAGCATCTGATTATTGCCATTTCTTGAGAATTATATTTCAGGGGCTGGTGACATAGCTCAGTATACTAAAGCACCTGCTTAGGAAGCTTAGGCAAGTGCAAGAACTATGGTTCAATCCCTGGCACCACATGCTATGCCAACTCCACCCCCAGGGTGGGCTGAGCTGTCCACAGAGTCCAGATTAGTAGTGCATGTCTGTAATTCCAGCTCTGGGAAGGCTGAAAGCAGGAGGATCACCAGGATTCCAGGCTGCATAGAGAACCTGTAACAACCAAATACATTTTTAAAAAAGAAAGAAAATGTATTTGAGATAAAACAAAACAACTTCTAGTATATTGTTTACCATGATTTTCTCTGGTGGTAAGAATTTTTTCCCTCATTATAGAAATTTATCTTAGTATAATGGCTCTATACTATATTTCAAGATTTGCATGTGAAATATATTTTAATTTTATATATTTAAATACTATTTTCAGATTAAGGAAAAAGAAAGGCTTCTGTAAGAATAATATATATACATATTACTTTCTTGGCTCACAGATAAAAGCTACTTTTCAGTATTTCACACTTTTGTCTTTTAATTTTCTCCTTTGCTTAGCACAAAGAATTAAGAAAAGCCAGTGAATAGTGATATATCAAATTATAATGAAGAGAAATTTTTGGTAGATTGCCTTGCTCCATCTTTTTATTTTAGAAACAATACCTTTCACAATAGCACCGCGGAAAATGAAATACACCAATGTATAATGATAGCAAAAAATAATAATGAATCTCAGTCCAAGATCGCCTACAGATCTTGTTTCTTGCTTCTAAATTATATCTTTCCTTGTCAGCTGAAATGGAAACAATAAAGTTCTCCAGACTAGATTTCTTATTTAAATAATTCTTATGAAAATTTCAGCTGAATTTCATTCGTATCAATGCCTTTTGCTCAGTAGTACCAAATAAAGTATTTAAGTTTCTACCATATTGTAGAAATAATGGTAAGATATGAAAAGAAAAAAGTCTTAGTGGGTGTTGGACTCAAATGATACCTGTGCTATTAGGGATGCATTTGCTCTCATAAACTATGTAATAAGACAAAGGCTCTTAGCAACTAATACTTTCTGGAAACTAAGTCTGGCCTTGATTATTAGTAAAATAAAAGCTCTTTCAAGTTAACCATTATACATTATTTTCCTGTTTTATTTAGTCCTATTTTAGTCCACATTCTGGAAGCAGAAAGTGGCATAAGTTGGTAGAGTTGCAAGTAATTTTTTTTTAGTTCAACTTAGTATCAATCCTGGGACCTACATTCCTTTCTGTTGCCCATGGTAAATATATACTTACTCCAGTTTTATTCAGTCATCACAATATTTTGTAGACCAAAAATATGCAGCTCAAATATTCATTCCTTCCTTTAGTCAATAAGCACTTCATGAGAGTGGCATAATACTGGCATTTTAGAGGCTACAGAAGAGAATAATATATTAACTTACACACATGAAGGTTACTCTTATACAAGAAATCACATACACAGAAACGGTATTTAAAATATGATGATAGGGAATGAGAAGTCTGTGAGAAAGGGTCAAACAAATTTACATTCATGTGGTGGAAATGGAGGTAACTCAAGAAAGGATTTGCGGAGAAGTATGTATTTCATTTGTGACCTATGGCAAAACTTTGATACGAGTAGATGCACACAGTGGACACATGTGGCAATGAGGTCTCTAAACAAGCTGTTGTATATGGCAGGTATTAGCTACATTTTTATGGCAAAATAGTTAGGAACTTTTACAAAGTTACCCAACAAAAAGAACATTGGACATGAGCACACACTGTTACTCCATATAATCCCTGACTATCGGGGAACCTGCACTCGTGTCTTTATGATGTTCCATTATCTCCTTGGCCTAATTTCATATGGCTGAAACTCTTCCTTCTAGCATCCTTACTCTAGGCTTTGGAGGAAGAAAAATGGAAAAGTTTATATATGATGTGTTAAAGCCTCCATTAGTGGAGAAATGTGGCACACCACCTGAATTAGGGCTAGGAAATATTTTCTTTACATGTACAGTCAATGATTCCTGGAAATCTCTTGGAGAAAAGAAGGAACAGATTTTGGTGGATAGCTTTATCCCAGCTGCTGTACTGATCGCACAGTATGTTATTATCACCAAGTCATAGGTGTGCCTTCATAATCAGAGATGGGAAATTCATTTCCTTAAACAGTGAATTTTATCTTCCATGTGTATTTAAGCTCACGGCATGTTTGTAACTATTAGTATGAATATCAATTCAAATAATTCCCAAGGCTTAGTTCAAAGTACCACTAAGTAAACACCCTTAACTGCTTAAAACCTGTGCCTTTATCCTTAAGTGTCACAGACTGTGAAGAATGAGTCATAAAAGAGTAAACTATAAAACCAGTGCATCCACCTGTTCTGAATTTTCTGCCCTTTTTATATTTCACAATTGAGTGGGGATGATTGGTTACAGTGTTTTATTTTATACTAACTGCTTCTCTTTTGCCTTTTGTCATTTACTAAAAAAAATCACTTCAGAAGGTTCCTCTTGAAATTTCAAATAGCACTTTTCTTTTGTGAAATGTTTTGTAGAAATTCACATGATAATAATGGCATAGGATGTTTATAATTTGACAATATATGATTTTCTAATTGTTTTCACTTTTTGGTGATCTAAAATAACATGCTATCTTAACCAAGCTCAGGAATTATACTAATTGAAGATTTTGAGTGCTTCCCAAACTGTCTACTTATGAACAAATTTTTAGCCTGTATCTTTTTTTACGGAATGATTTATTTGTGATTGAATTGGAAAAATAAACTTATTTATAGCGATCACCTGTCTTACGGACTTTTAATCATGATGCTAATTCACTCCTACAGTTGCTAATATAACTAAATGATGTGTGCATGATATTAATGAATGACAATTTTATAAAGGAAGTACTTAGTAAGTCATTAGAAAACCTTTTATCTTAATATGTTGATAAATTTGAAGGTAAGGAAATAAGAGTATATTCATGAAATTTTATAAATGAATTAACTTTTTGTCTCATATGCTGTTCAAGATGCTGTAGAGAGTTAAGTAAAAAAGGAATATTAAATTTCACCTTGATACTTGCCTTTATCTAATAGAAGATAAGGCAATATGTTAGATATAGGTTACATATGAATCAAGAATTGGCCTATAAACAAGAGATGTGGCATTCAGGGTACATACCAACAGTATGTGACCCTGAGCAGACTCTTCCTGTCCTCTAGTCCTGAATTTTCCTACCTATCACAGAAAGAAGTAGACTTAAATAAACAGTGGTCTGTAATGAATTATGGATTATGCGTAATATGTAACTATATACATAATAAGAATTCTTAAATTATTTTCATAAAGAATTAGCCTCTGAAGAAGTCTTTGTGTAGTTAAGAATTATTCTAATACCTCATTATCATGTTATAATAAAACGAAATCTCAAACAAAATACTACTACACACATATTTATTGTTTAAGCAATTTTAGCAAATAATCATAAAATAATTCAACATTTTCTGTAAACTGAAGAAAACCTCAATTCCTCATTCACTCTGGTATACTAGAAGTTCAGAGAGAAAAGTTCCCTAAAAGAGATCTGTAAAGAGCACGTGATCTAAACTTGTCATATATTATACGTTTCTCCCAGTGAGAGAAGACTTAAATAGCCATGGTACAAAGGTGTTGTATCCTTGGATATTAGCTGGTAAATGAATAATATTTGATGATTATAGAAAAATGATGACAAATTATTAATTGCATTAGCACATTATATTTATACCCTAAAAACGCAGATTTCAGGAAGGCATGAACTTCATTTCACCCAGAATTCTATTTTTAGTGTAAAATCATGCCAGGTACATAACTGGCACCTAGGAAATTTTAGTTGCATGAACCAATGAACAATGGAAAGAATGAAACATTTGAGGAACTGAAGCATCAGGCATTTTTTACATGAATTAGCACAGGTACATATACTATAAATGGATGAGAAAAGTGAAAGATGTAGAGTAAAGCTTATTAATATACATATTTAGAAAATGAAATATGCTAGATAAGTTGTACTTAGCTTACTTTTCAAATAAACAAACTCTTATTCTTAGGTTCCCTTTTGACACTTTCAATTGCAAATTTTAAAAATATCAGTGACTTTGCTAACTCAGGAAATGGAACCTAAAGGATGAATGTTAAAACATTTTAAGTTTTTGTTAATTTAATAAAGATTTTCCCATGACTTTAGGTGAAATTCAGTGTTAGTGCTTTGTTTTTCAAACGTAGAATAATGCGAGGAGAAAGTGTTATTTATTAGTTAAAATCCATAAATAACCCCATAACATTCTCTCACAAAAGTTTTTTCTCTCTTCTTTCTTGAGGGAATGATAGTGTTATGTCAGTAGAGTTTTAGTAGCTATTATTTTGTTTTCCCTCATTTCTTCTAAATATTTCAGGGAGAGGTGATAAGTAGATTGCAGAGAAGTCAGTGCAGGCCTTGGAATTTGAAATAGCAATAAGATCCTTATTTGTCATTTAAATGTTGCATAATTAGGGCAAGTGTTTTAAAACCTCTGAATTTTATAAATAGATAAAAATACAGTTTAAAGTTTGCTGCAACGACTGAATAAGTTTCTGTATGTAAACCACTTTTCACATGGCTACTGTACTGGTACAAGGATCCCATCATACACCATTTAAAATCCGCTCAGAATTATAACTTGTTTCACAAATATGTGAGGTGGGAGACACAGGAAAGACTAGACTTTCAAAATTGGTAAATTTCATATGAAATGTGTACAAAATACTTAATCTAAAAAGTACTTTCTTCTGTTCACATCATGTGACATAAATACTAATTTGAAATAATTTAGTTAATTTTGGGGAATCTAAGTGCAAATGGCTCAATTTATAAATCATCTGTCATGGAACACATTAATTTTAAAACTGTTAATTATTTGTGCAATGGATGGGCTAGGTACCTTAGCTCCATTTGAGTTGCGGATTAATAAGCAAATTTAGACATCAACTAAGATGGCAGAGAACATAAAATACTTGGGTAAGCTAAAGTGTTTTCAGACAGTTTATAACCATTCATTTACATATAAATAAGTGATATTCAATTTATCAGTAATTCTGTATTTCTAAAAGCAATATTTACAGGTATTTCATCAGCCTAAGTCAAACTGTTATGTACTTTAAATAATATGTGTTTATACATATTATCATAGGTGCACATAATGCATACATGTACACACATATACATGTGCATATTTTATACATTTCTCTATGACTGGACAGTAATTCATACAAAAAGTATGTAAATGTGTTTGAGGAAATGGTTATTTGGTGTTTGCATGTGTGATATTCAGGATTAACTCCAGGAAGTCGTAAGTTATATCACTATCCCCTTTTACTATTTCATTTTCTGACAGGGTCTTCTGAAGTGACCCAGACTGCTATTGAAATTATGGTCTTCCTGCTTCAGCACCCAGAGTAGTTGAACTTACACACACACACACACACACACACACACACACACACACA
>PVKA01014902.1:15705-51403 GCA_004027165.1 Ctenomys sociabilis | reverse complement strand
TTTTTTTTTTTTTTTTTTTTTTTTTTTTTTTTTTTTTTTTTTTTTTTTTTTTTTTTTTTTTTTTTTTTTTTTACTTTGGCTAAAATACATTAGTGGCTCACATTTATTGTACATATATTATATCAGATTGTACTTTGTTAAAATGCCATTGCTGAAACAAAACACCCAAAATCCACAATTTCAAAGAGGGAAGGTTTATTTTGGGTCACAGTCTGTAGAAGTTTTAGTCCATACTTGGCTGGCTCCAAGGTAAGATCGTAGAAGAGAGGGGCATGGTAGAAGAGAAACAGTCCATGTCATGGCCAGCAGGAAGCAGGAGGCTTCCTTCCGCTTTTGTTTTTATTCTATACAGGCTACAAACTTATTGAATGGCGCCATGCACAACCAGGATGGGACTTCCCATTATCCGTGCAATTAGTGAATTCATCCAAGTATCACACCCATAATTGTGTATAGCACACCTATGACCAAGCCACCTCCCAGATTCCCAGCCTTTGGTGTTTTTTTTAGTTTTATTTTTTTTGTGGAACCGGGTATTGAACTCAGACCTTTGTGCTTGCCAGGAAAGCACTTATTTCACTGGGCCATCTCCCCAGCCCCAATTCCCAGCCTTTGAAGGCATGAGACACTGGGCAGGAAGCTAGCCATAAGCCATACCATGAAACTTCATATTCCTCATGTATTCTTATTTCTTTTCTGCTTTTGGCTTTGGGGCTTCTTTCTCCTATTCTCAGAAACAGTAGGCATCTGCGAGCAATTTCTCTGTTCCTCTCTATCAGTACTATTATAGGGGACAGCTTAGGGTCAGATAATGGGAAGAAGCCACTTTCTAAATTTCTAGATGAAGGCTTCCTCTGTTAGTGGCCTGTTTTAGGGATGTTGGTTTGAAATTGATTCTATTCTTCCTCTAACATGGAGAGAGGGTTTTTTTTTAATCCTTTCTTCTCCAACTACATGGTTTCAACTCTGCTTATGGAAACACTGTGCCTTGTGGCCTTGTTTGTTAGTTAATTGGTTGGATAGGTGATTTTCTTTGTTGCTACAGGAAGTGTGGAGGTGCTTGAAATTAGAGGAATTCTCTTCTGTTCATGAAGGAAATGTTTTATATATTTTTAGGTTTTTGCTTATATAAGAGTGGAAATAATTTTTGAGCTCTTTGTACTTTGGAACTGAAGCTAGAAGTCTTTGAAAATGTATTTAAAATATAACTTACAGCATAGTTGTGAGTGCTGGAGTTATTACAGTATGATTTATTGGCATCTAATGCCATTGTGTTGTCCTGTGAACGAACCTGACACAGTGACTCAGCAGTAAAAGAAAAAGGTTTGTGAGCATTTTCTTCTTATAAATGTTATGGATGTTCTAGAGTAGTTTTCTGATGTTTCATATGTTCTTGTATGTAGTGACACAAATATGTAAAACTGCTGCTGTGCTTGCAGGTTATATTTACACCTCAAAATGGGAGGGAGCCAAAGACCTCGATTTTTTCTGCCTTGCTTACATGGTTGTATGTCTTGCTTTAGAACTTTTAATTGTATAATTTGGTGGTTACTCAGCTCTGATTGCCTCAACAGCCCAAAACATCAGCAACATGTGTTTTTTAAAATGAGTAAAACTCTTTTTACCTATTTCTGCTGATGCTGCAAGACCAAGCCCCAGAAACCCTCCCAGACATCTGCCAGTGGTTGCATGGGGGAGCTGAGTAGGAAGATCCGCCCCACTAGCAGAGGAGCAGCAGTAGAAGAAGCACCTGCCTGGGAAGCACAAGGTCCTGCGTTCAATCCCCGGCACCACACACAAAAAATAAAGTTAAAAAAAGAAGCATTGGAGAAACCTTGCAATATTCTGAATAATTAATGAAAACACTGACTTACAGTTCTCTTTCTAACTTTTCATAAGTGGATCTTCTTAGCAGGCAGTTAAAAACTATCTAAAAATTGCACTTAATTATGAAACTAAAGTTTCAATAAAGTCACTGTGAGTAAAAAAATAATGTTGGCACATCATAGCATAGGAAAAAAGAGGACGGAAACATTTTATGTAATTTTATACAGAAATCACTTTATTTGCTTTAATTAGGTCTTGATTCCAAGTAGCATGGTGACTTTATAGGTAGAAAATAATCAGTTTTTTTTTTTTTGCTTTGTGAGATTAAATAAATAAAACTATATTGATGCACCTAACTTTTCCAGGAATGTTTTTATTTATACATAGATAAAGGGCAGAGAAACTTCATAACCTAGATTAAAACTTTATAGGGGAAATTTAGTTTGTTGATATTTCTTTTATAAAATATTCTTGAATATTAACAACATTCCCCTGGGAGTAACTACATTTAATTCTTAAGAAAATTAATTTTTATAACCCCAGGTTATTCCCATATAATACTCAGTAAAATTTCAATCTAATATTTCATTTCCAAACTAGTAATTGCATCAGCAAGAAAGAACAATGAAAAATTTCAGAATTATATGGTGGTTTGTATTGAGCTAATTTGTTTGCTTAAAAGTATAGATGAAATCCAAATGAAATTGTTTTATTGCTCAGTTATTTTTGAACAGTATAACTGTTTTCTTTATCAAAAAATCAGTACAATTTTCCATGTATATCTGTATATTTGGGAAGTAAAATCAGTGTTGATTCAATATGAAAGCTTCTTTATATTTTTTATTTCAAAAAATAGTTAAATGATACCTAAAATAGTATTACATAATTTGTAAAACTTTTGTGACCTAGTTCATATACCTATACTTCATGCTTTATATGAATGTCTTATATAATTACATTCTTAAATTAACATTTATATGAGAATATAACTATAATTTTGCTTAATCTTTAAAAATATCAGTTGTTTACCTTTAATTAATGTAATAAAATTTTATAATGTATTTTATTAATCGATGATGACTTCATTGTTGACCAGATGGTGTTCCATAATCCTGGCATTCCTTCTCAATATATTTATAAAATCTCCTGCTCAAAGTGCCTATTTATTATACAATAAAAGAGACTACTCTCTAGTAGTTATAACAGTTTAAACATTAGTGCTCAGACATGCTTTGTACTCTTCTGCAACAAAACTTTCTCTTATCTTCTACCAAATAAAATAGTTTTTTCTGTTCTTCAACAGCAAGGAACTGCCTTCTTCAAATTTTTCCCATGCATGTGAAATACTTATGGGATGGAGGCAGGAAGTCATTTTCATGATATATTTGGGAAATTATTGTTATTATTAGCCAGAATATCAAATAATGAAATACCTTGAAAGATGAACATTGACTATGTTAATTTAGAAAAGCCTATTAAGTAGTTCCTGTCCAGGGTCTTCAAAGTATTCATTAAAATTATACTTTTAACTAGTGTCCTTTACTGTATTCAAAAGAGATTTTAAACTTATGTCAATATCACAGGAAACATGACTCTAAATATTCACTTAAGTTGAGCTCCTTCCTTAGTGATGCCCAATTTAGTAAGAACCCTAATTTTTTTTTATTATACTTGTTCTGAGGATAAATTATGCACATAAGAGTTACATATGTTTTAATTCAGGATCAGGTTTTTAAGTGCATTTATATAGAAGTATTATAAGCAGAAATAATGTAAAATAGAATATTGAGATAGTGATGTAATTAATTAAGTAATGAGGGTTAAATACTTTTTTCTTGAAAAATGTATTTACATCAGTGAGTAATTTAGCTTTTGATTGTTTTGGTACATAATACTTCATAGAAGTAGATTTTGCTAAAAATTTTCAGTGTTCATTAAAATCATTAAGTTTTTTCCTAGTTTGTTCATTAGTCAGTTCCACAGTTCATGCTATTAAGGAACATCAAATGTTCATTTTTCCAGGATAAAATTTTAATTTCTTCATTACCAGTAACTATATTAAGGATGAGAGTACTAGCACTAGTAATAGTAATATGATTTTTAATAGTAATTATACTGGAAAAGCAAAAAAGAATTTAATATGTTCTTATAATTTAACTGAACTGATAAACTTATTTTCATGAATTTTTCTAGAACTGATACATATCTTATTTCCACCACAAAATTATATTATCTACTCCCATTGACTTTGTCAATAGACTTAGCAAACTATTTTGTGGCTTTAGTTTATGGTAACATTGACAAAGCTGATTATTTTGTTTAGTAACTCATTTATGAATATTCTAAATCTTTCTTTATGAATTTTTTTAGCTCCATAAAATATACTTAAACAAAAGTCTCACAACAGATATTGTAGTAACTGAAACACAAGGAAATTTTCTTTAAGGTGAAGAAAAATACAGGAATATACTGTAGCACTGCTATAGTTTTAAAACCTGACTCGTAATATAAAAAATGAGAAAAAAGGAAGTTAAGGAGGGAGATATAGTAGAAAACAAAATTACTTCTAAGAATGTCAACCAAAGTTAAGAATTTGAAAACAAAAATAAAAATTGAACAAAATCTGAATACAAGTTAAATGTATGAGATAAATTGTTTTTCTTTACACATAATTACCAGTTTGACTCTGTAAGAAAATGGAAATTTTAGGTCTCACTAGAATGACTATTTCTAAATACATGAATTGATAAGGATTTAAAAAAATAAAGACAAAATAATATGATTTACAACTGCAAAATAAAATCTTTCAAATTAACAAAACTAATTGCTGGATCATGGTATCTGGATTGGCAGGTGCACTGAAAAGAGAGCCTACACAGAGAGTTACAGAACTATGCAATAATTTTCAGATTGGCCTCCAACTGAAGTATTTAACACATTCATAATGCTTCATTTTGTGTTAATTATGAGTATTTGTTTAACATGATAATCATAAATTACAAAATGAGTGCGTAACAGTCATATTTTTTTCAAAAATGGACATAGGAACCTGGAAAAAAAACATAATGTCCAGGGTCATGCAATAGTTAAGTGAATTGTCAGTTTTTACTCTTGAGAAAATCAGCTTCAGGAGGAGGGCTTCTTTTCTGGCTCGTGGCCTCAAAGGTCCCAGTCCACCCTTATTTGCCATCATTGTTTCCGGGCCTGAGCTGAGAAAGAATGCGCTGGCTGGAGAACGCTTGCGCAACAGGGCTCACAATATGGCAGCTAAGAGGCAGAGCAAAAAGAGAGAAGAAAGGGCCGGCGACAAAGCACAGTCTTTACTGGCATGGTCTTCGTGATCTGCCTCCACAAAGAGGCCCCACCGTGAAGTTTCCACCTCCTCCTTCCCAATAGTCCATTAGCATGAGGACCCGTGAATGAGTTAATGGGTGGAGATGAGGTCCTAGCCTCAGGACCTGGTTTCATTCCCATTGCTTTGGCTCTGTCTCTGACCATGGCCACACGGAAGAGCCAGCCTTCTTCTTGTGAGCTTTGGAAGAACATACAAAGCCCAATCATAGCGTAAAATGTGCGTAGATTGGACCTGAATCATTCAATTATGCTTAAAATATTAAAATATTGCATGAGTAAAATAGTATTTATGATCCCAACTGTATGCCTAGCAATACTTGTCTCTCTTAAGACAAAATGTATTTGCAAAACTTTATGTACAAAGATCAAAAAAATTCTTCTCTAAAACATGTACATTTTATACTTATATTTTGCCTAACTTCTTAGAGAAATTCATTTGCAAGAAGTTAGTTTTCAACAAGTTTGCTATTAAAGACTTAATGAACTCTGTAGTGATTTTTTTTTTAATTTTAAGGGAAAAATGTTTCAAAACAAGATCATGGAATGACAATGGTTAATACATTGCTTATTCTTACCCTTAAATTAGTTACTCACAGTACAAGATCTCAAAGGCATTCAATTGTCCAAACAATATTAACACAAACCTTTCCTTTCAATCAACTAAGAGAAACTAGTAGTATAATCATCTTTTAACTACATAATTTTGTATGTATTTTTCTTCTTCATCTCCTTTTTTTTTTGCTTTTCTCCTTTTTTTCCTTTCCTTCATCCCAATTTATCTTTCTTTTTGAGTAGTTCTTTCACATTTTATACTGTGTATTGCACATTTTGGCTCTTACATACCCTTTCAGTTTCTCACACTACAAAGACAAGATATTTATACATGGGAATCTGGTTTATTCCTCTCATGAGTATGGTGTAACATGTATATAACTTACCAACGACTATATCTTATCAAATGATGCATGTGTGCTATGGTCAGGTAAAGAGGTATTTAATACAAGTGGTGCTGAATTTTTAAGTAAAAGTGGAATCAAGATAAGATAGATACACTTTGCTGTAAGTCATATACATTTTAGCCAAAATACCTTATTTTATTATACACTAAGTTAAGCACAATGCTATACAAACAACTGTATTTGTAAATTGTGTTTTTCAATATACTGACTCATACAGCATTTTTCTA
This sequence comes from Ctenomys sociabilis, assembly GCA_004027165.1. Lineage (NCBI taxonomy): Eukaryota > Metazoa > Chordata > Mammalia > Rodentia > Ctenomyidae > Ctenomys > Ctenomys sociabilis. Next base: position 45,036 of record PVKA01014902.1, on the reverse strand, counting down.
TATTTATGAAGACTTTTTCTTTGTCATAGAAACTCATCTACAATTACAACTTAAAAATGACATTAGTGGCAAGTCAGATTTTAATAATTAAAAACAGATGTGTATGTTCCTAGTGGTTCAGGGATAGTATTTTCCAAGGGTTATAATTTTATAGGCCTTAACTACCTTAAGACAGTCAAGAGATAAAGTATTACATACAAGTCATGCTTTAAAATCTAAGTATTGGATATAAATTATCTAGTAATACCAGATAGCTGTACAGTAAATTTATCTTTGATGTCCAATGCTTAAACAACAAAAGCATACCAAAAGGAATAGTTATTCATTTATTTATTTATTTTTGTTTTGCAGAACCAGGGATTAAACTCAGGCCCTTGTGCTTGCCAGACAAGCACTTATTCTACTGAGCCATATCCCCAGCCCCAGGAATAGTTATAATTAGATATAAATTATGATTATAAATTCCCTGTAGATGGTAGTGCAAATGAAATCATTGAATAAAGATAAAGGAAGGGCCAGGGAGATAGCGCTTCTGTCTAAGCACCTGGTTGGCAAGCACAGGAACCCAGGTTGGGTGCCTGGTCTGCATGCCATGCTTGCCATGGAACCCTAGGCACACCAGGCAGGCCACCAAAACTGGGCATGGTAGTGCATGCCTGTGATTGCAGCGTGGGGAAGCTGAGACAGGAGGATCACTATGAGTCTGAGCTGTGTAGCAAGACCTTGCACCAAACAAATTTAAAAAACGAGAGATTAAAAAAATGATAACAGAGATGTGGTAGATGGCTGTTGAAAGCTGAGGGCAGGAAAACCAGAGCTAGTTTAGTGCTTCGCTTTGCTTTTTTAAATTTATTTGTTTGGTACAAGGTCTTGCTACACTGCTCAGACTCATAGTGATCCTCCTGTCTCAGCCTCCCACGCTGAGGGATTACATGTATGTACTGACACACTTGGTTTTGGGCTAACAAAAACTAGTGCTTATTTTCACTTGATTAACCTGCTGGAGCAGGAAAAGAAAATCTTCAAGCTGATTTATGTAGCTAATTAATATAAACATTTTATTGACTTTATAATGGCTTATCAAGATTGAGTAGATCAACATTTGTTACTATTTAAAAATCATAATGATAATAACTATAAGAGAATACTTTATCGAGGGTTAAGGTTTCTTTCTACTATGAGACTATAAACTTAAGACTCAAACAAATATAACCAGATCAGTTACTTTCTCTTCATTCTGCTAACATTATTTCACTTGAAATTAACAAGTACGTTTTATGTGGCTTATTTCCTACTTATTTCCTTATGTGTATGTACTTTTACAGTTTTACTGCTTCTTATTTTTAAGTAGCTTTACCCCTTCTAAAACTCCTAACTTGGAGTTGGTGTCCCAAGACAGAAAAGATGTATCAAGAACACCAAGCAGGAGGCCTGCTTCCCACCTGCTTTTTCTAAATTTAATCACTGTACTCATTTTCTAGGCTTCTATTTCTGTCTTTTGGGAGAACCTGATCCAATTCTAACCTACATCCTGCCTGTATACACATTGTTAAGGTTTAAGTTGGAAAAAAAATACTGAAGCTAAATAGAACCGAGATGAAAACAAAATTGGATTACGCACCGCATTGACCAAGTGTCAGCATTTAAGGTGGCCATGGTGCACTCTGCAACAATCTACGGGGACAAAAGGGAGCACAATTATACCTGGAAATTCCTAAAGTGGAGCTAATGGATCTCCAGATAATAAAAGCAAACTTTTACCATAGGATAAACGAAACGGCGATTTCTAAAGAGAATCTCACCAGGAAAGTGTTGAAAAGCCTTCTAGTTGTTCTTCCAGCATTCATTGTGGAAAAATTTACTGCAGTTTTCTCTGTGATGAAATTGCAAGGACAATATCCAGCCTAGTAAGGAAAAATAGCATGATGCAGCTAAGGAGCTGAGGTCAGGGGCCAGTACTGTGGTGGCTTTCCAGAGCAGGAGCTCTGTGCAGGGAAGACCAGACAGTTTATTTATTTATTTATTTATTTATTTAGGCAGAACCAGGGATTGAACTCAGGCCCTTGTGCTTGCCAGGGAAGCGCTTATTCCACTGACCCATCTCCATGGCCTCTTAACCATCTCCCTCACCCCAAACCCAGACAGTGTAAAGGGGTCAGAGAGACAGTGGGGACCACACACTGATAAGGACAATTATTTACTTTGATTTTATCTGAAAGTTACTCCTCAAGGCAATCTTGACATTGTATTCAAACTGATTTAGTATTTTTGTCACTTTAAGAAGTGCTGATCTAGAATTTTAAAGTGGAATTCAATAAATCAGGAATCACTTTTATTGATGCATATGTAAGTGAAAGTGGTTTTAGGGCTTTTAATAGAGAACTTTGAAAAAATATAGAGTAACAAAGAAGGGAGAGGGAGGGATTGATTGACTAGCTGCCGCTGTAATGTGAAGCAACCGCAAGCCTCTCTTTTCTTGTGTGCAGGAGGTACCTGCAGGCCGTTCCTACCCAGACAGTTAACTCAAATTTAGGCCTTTTAATAATCATACTCGACAAGAGTATTTCAGGGCAACCCAAGTCATTCTGTCATCGGAAACCCTGCATGCAGGTATGCAAACCGCTGGCTTTTGGCTAATCTGAGGTGGTTTTCTTTCTCAGGGCAATAAGAACTGATTAATCTTGCAATTCGCTCTTAAAGCTAGAATACACAATTGGCAGTTAAGAACTTTTTTTTTTTTTTTTTTTTTTTTTTTTTTTTTGCGGAACCTGGGATTGAACTCAGGCCCTTAGCACTTGCCAGAAGTGGTTATTCCACTGAGCCATCTCCCTGGCCCAAAGACCATTTCTCTTATAAGATTTATATGAAATAACAAATTTTCATGTGTTTCCCATGTGAAAATTTTATCCAATACTTCATACTGTCCTTAGAGAGAATTAAATGTGATAGAAAACCCAGATAATGCCAGAAGTCTATGTGTTTTTACAGCAATTAATTTTAAAATGGAGTTGTGGGGTTGGTATGCATGTACACACACCTCTTTGTATGTGTGTGCGTGTGTTTGTGTGTGCATATGCACCTGTATGAGTGCAGGATGTAGTGGTTGTCCTCAAATTTTCCCATCACATGCTTAGTGTAACTCTTAGTAACTCTTAATCATGTGTCGTACTGCTTCGAGTCCTTGTTGTCTCTACTCCCCATTCTTAATTAGCAAAAGGCATTCTTTCATACATCGTCATTCTCATTATCAATAGGATACATTCTCCTGTGGGAGCTTGAGAGCTTGAGAGAAGAAGCACTTCTGAGGTCCATGTATCCATTATCTTTCTGTGCATGCTTGCCTATGATCTAGTTAATGAACACTATAACATTAGTTACAGTAAGAAGATAGCCACCATAACTAAGAATCAAAAATAAAAATTACTGTAATGAAGTTATACAAATATGTTCTCTCCAAGTGTCCTACTGCACTGTCCTTACCGTTTTTACTGCGATGATGTGAGCTGGCACAATGTTTGCATAATAAGAGAGAAGCCAGTGACTGCTGTCCGCACTGTGAGATAGAATTTCATTGACGCGTAAAGATTACTTTGCTGTGATGGTGTTCTTTGAAGAAAACAAAGCAGATACATATTATTATGCTGAACATATGTTTGCATTATTCTTTCTACTCACTGTGGGTTCCTTTCTACATGTGCATACATTTTCTACCTTCCCACCTTCCTCCCACCAGCCCTTTATTTTTTTTTTTAACCTGTGTTCCATGTTGAAGTGAAAAACAGCTTTAGTTACTGAAATGTTTTCATAATAAAACTTTTATGCAACTCTCATCTCAGCTTTAGGGAGGCTGTTAGGTGGGTCATTATGAGTCTGATATACTAATGAGACCCTGAACACCCTGTAGACCTTTCCCTAAAATACAAAAAGAAAGGCTGGGGAAATAGCTCAATAGAATTAGCACCTGCCTGGCAAGCTCAGGGTTCTGAGTTCAATCTCTGGTATAGCAATAAATAAATAAATAAATAAATAAATAAATAAATAAATAAATAAATAAATAATAACAATAAAACATTTACCTGACTGATTATGCTTGAAAAGAGAAAATTTATCTAAAATCTAAAAATCTCCCAAAGACAAAGAATCAACAACTGGAACCTCTCTTATTGAGAAGTTTCTGCCCATCAAAAAACGTCACCTACCGAGTGAAAAGATGCCCACAAATTGGGAAAAATGTCTTAAGCAAAAATCACTCAGAAAAAGGACTTCTATATAGACTATATAAAGAACTAAAAAAAAAGTAGGCCCCAAAATTTAAAGACCCAATCTGAAAATGGGCACCTGAGATGCATATACACTTCTCAGTGGAAGAAATACAGATGACAGATAAATGCATGAAAGAATGTTCCACTTCACTAGTCATTCAGGACATGCAAATTAAAACAACACTGAGGTTTCATCTCACTCCAGAAAGAATGCTGTCATAAAGAAATCGATAATAGCAAATGCTGGAGAGGCATTTGCTGGTGGGAACATGTCCACTACGGAAGTCAGTGTGGAGACTTCTCAAAAAGCTAGGTCTGGATATCCCATTCAGCCCAACTATTCCTTCTGTGGTTATTTTTCTGAAAGAACTGAAAACATCACACCACAGTGATATATTTTCAGCCATGCTTGTAGCAGCACTATTTGTCATAACCTAATCTTGGAAATAACCCAAAATTCCATTCACCTGAGCAATGGATAAAAAAATGAGGTATTGTTATACAACAGAATATTACTTAGTTGTAAAAAAAGACCAACCTAAGGCCTTTAGAAGAAAATGCATGCAACTAGAAGCTATACTCGTAAGTGAAATAAATCAGAGACATATGTGTAAATATTGTATTATCTCCCTAGGATAATAACCTGAAAGAATAAAGACTCTGAAAGAAATAATAGCTACAGTAAAGTGGAGAGAAATTGAACATAAGGCATAGACAATGAAGATGAGGGAAAGGAGAACAGATAGGAAAAACGGAAGAAGGATACACCAGGCAAGCATATATACAGGATGGCCAAGATGGTTGCACTGCTGATTCCATTAGTTTTTTGAAAAGAGTAGTTAAAATTTAAAATCTTCACTTTGATTATCTCTACATGATAATATCTGGAAACTGTGCAAATACACTTAAGACAGCAATGCATAATAAAAAAATGGTTGATAACCTCTTTCTTGTTCTTCTAAATATACATTTTTGATATCTTCAAATTATAATTACACTCCCTTTAAAATAAATTAACATTTCCATCAAAGAATGAAACAAAAGCTACCAAATAAAATATTTGAATGCAAATAACACTGCCCTTTGTCATATGGATCTCAAAGCTAGTATTTAATCTAAAGTTTAAATTTCTCTGAAGAGCCCCAGATATTTACTTCTACCAAGACGTCTTTATTTGGCTTATCACTCTTTAGGTGTTGTGCATATCATACTTGATCATAAGGACACACGAAGTCTATTATTCATTGCTACCACATTGAAAATATTGGTATTTTATTAGAATATTTTATATTTTATTAACATTTTCTGTACAATATGTTCTAGACATGCTACTTAGCCCAAATAAAAATCTTCTTGATGTATTCTAGTAAATGTCATTAATGCACTTATGAATTTCCTTCTTGGACAATTTATGAATATAAAGTGCTTCTGTAATTGTTGACTTTGGATTTTATTTATTTATTTTTTGCTGGAATGCGTGTCTTTAAACAGTTATTTTTTCAAGCTTATTATCCTATCTCTAAAGATGTGTCCTGTTTTATACCAGAACCCCTCTGGATGCTAATCATACTAAAGCACATTCCCTTTCCTATCTTTCTCTACAAAGGCAAATTTTAGTTTCACTATGTTCTCAAAGTACAGTGAGTAAATTATCAAATCAATATCAATAACTTTATTCCACTTGCTTTTCAGAGACATGAATTTTTAAACAAAGCTAACATAACTGGAAAATATTTTTAATAAATGATATAAGCATCATAATGCCCTAAAACATAGCTAGAAATTTTCATACATCTTATTTATTACTTGTCAGATATTAGCTAGTATGCTTTCTTTCTAATTTATGGCTAAAGGTAAATAGTATACTTATAAAATTTAAGTTCAATTTGACTTAACAGCAAATTATTCCTTCTACAAAATAAATGTGATTAAGATTTAAGTCTCAATTAGGAATGAAATCAGTGTTTAACACTTATATGAGGGTACCAACTCAGGCTTTCTCTATGAATTGAGAGAGAGAAGAATATATATATGTCTGTATGTCCATACATATATCATATATATTTTATTTTCTTCCAAAACATAACTTTTTGTTAATTTAGTGTCCTCTCTTGTAGAGCTACCTTGTTTTCAGTTTCATACAATGTTTTAATTCTCATTTTAACTTAAATAAATGACCAGTCCTATAACACATTACATCTCAAATTAAATGCAATATATTTTCAGAGTTTAAATCTACCTCTGTTTTATTTTCACTAAGAGTATGTTATTGATTATTGGGCAATGCTGATGGTGTAATTTTTAAAAGATACAGATTTTTTTTTCTTAGAATTCATAGTGTCTCTGTAGAATCTGTACAGAAACACTGAGATGTGAAAAAAAGACAAGTGCCCTGAATAAAACACGGAGACTAAGTTCTTTGAGAGTGTGTGAGAAGTCAAGATGGGCTAAGTTAAGGATGTAAAATTTGTCATTAATCAAAGATTGCATATTGAGACTGCGTGAAAATTATGATAGAGCAAGAAACATAATCAAATTCACAGCAATACATCGTCACAAGGAGTGGCAAAGAGTGAGCATCTCACAAATTCTACGTACAGCATACACAATGACAATCCCAATTGTTCTCTATCTGATATTAATTTGGGTCTGCAGTAGTCACTGGTGTGATCAAAACTGACCTTGAGGAAGTCAAGTCTAGTAAGTGTCTTAGATGCACAAGTGCTGTGCCAGGGGCCACAGGGACATGCATTAGCATATTTCCCATTTGGCATATACTTAACAGATGCTAGAGGTCACTCATATTTTTCAGAAAGGCTAAAGTCTAACTCTATATGATATATCACCTATGGACTGCAGTTAGACTGTCTAGAAGACAATTCCTATACTACTATCTGTATATATGAATAGATTCTGTGAATGACTTTAATATTAGGAAGTGTTCATGCCAACTCACTGACAGCATTCACTTTAGTATATTAAATATAGCTATAATATGAACTTTAAATTCAACTTTTATTTATTTTCCTAAGTCTTATTTCTAGTTGCTGGAAAGATGATGACCTGAACACTTATAATTCCGGTTATTTCTTAGAATTTCATCTCCAAATCATATCATATCATCGGCATTGGGTGGAGTTAGACTTCCCCTACACACATGAAATAATGATATATCAATATCAATATCTCCTTCCACCTGGCCAATGTTCATTCTCTAAATATCTCTGTCTAAAGCCTGTCTGGCTCCCACATCATGGTCTCCATTTGTTCTGTTATTTGCTTCTCTTCAAAAATTTTGTTAGCAAATTTTTTATGGCACATAGTGACACATTCATCAGGGGGAATTTGGATATGTCCATTACATATCTCCATTTTTTTTTGTTTCTTTCTCTACTCTCTGCCACCCTTCAAACCCTCCTTATGTATAGAAACTGTATTTCCATATTTTTAGTTCTTTTTCCCTTTAGTTCCCATTTCCACCCTTCCTTCCTCCTCTGCATATCTCTTATTCCTCTTCTCCTTTAAACAAGTTCTTCCTACATTCTCTTATGTCTTCTACTTTGCTCATTATTTATACTTTGGTTTTCCCTTATAAGAGAAACAATGAGATATTTCAACTTATATGTTTGACTTATTTTACTTTGGATTATCTTCTCAAGGTGCATCCATTTACCTAAAAAATCTAGTACTCCATTACATATAAATGTCATATTTTTTATGTATTCATCTTCTAATGGCCATTTTGACTTTTCCCAAGATTTAGCCAGTATAAAATGTGTTGTAAGCCAAGCCAGACAACTCAGCAAACTAAAGTGCCAGTTTAGCAGGTACAGTAACCAAGGCTGAATCCCTGGGGCATACTGAGATGGCAAACGAGACCGAGTGTGGTGGTGTGCACAGAGCTTGGGAGGCTGAAATAGCTGAATCACTAGGAGTCCTATCTACATCATGAGACCCTGTAGACCCTGTACTAAATAAATTCAATTTTTAAAAAAACAAATTAAAATGTTTTCCTATAGAGAGAGCTAGGCATGTATCATTGAGGTACAATGACTTTAGCAGTCTTAGAAAGATAACTGGATGGAGATTAACTTAGTCATATTGTATGCAGTTCACCTGCTTTCTAGAGCTGTAAACTGAGGGTTGAACAAAGATACAGAGATTACACTCAGGAGCTTCATGAAGTTCCTGCTGAGTGGAAGACCTTAAATCTGTTTGAGTAACCTAGAAAACTAGATGCAAAACTAAATTATTGAAATTTTAGGACTGAAATTCTCTTACTTAGTTCATGATTTTATGTGGTATCATTTATCTATTTCAGAGCTGGGATAAGAAATGATTTGGTTAACTCATCTTTGACAGCTTCCCAGATGTAATTCTCAGATTATTAGTCCCTTGTATGTGGTTAATGCAGCAGACAAAATATGTTAGCCACAGACATATGGACTGGAAAACCAGACTACTGAAGAGAAATGCTGTATTAGTTACTATGTAAATTTAATTCAGTAGTGTGTATGTAAATTTAATTTGCATTGAGACACTAAAGATCAAATCACTTTTCTAACTGGTAATTTTTTTATTGGCAGTACCAGCAATTGAATTCACAACCTTCTGCTTGCCAGGCAAGCACATATTCCACTGAGCTATGTCCCCAAAACTAGTCTTTTTCATTCATGTTTTGAACTTGAATGTGGACATTGTTCATCACTACTGAATGATTGTCAAAATATTGTCCCTAGCCCAAGAGGATTGACACTACCTGTGATATTGCAGGGATTTAACTAACATTCCCAGGTCCCTCCCTACACCTATTAAACAAGAATTCAAATAAATTTGAGCTGGAAGAGCACCCTTTTAATGCACTTCTAGGTGACTTGGAAACTAGTGCATGGTAATACAAAAGTGAGACTTCATTAGGAAATGAAAGAAGATTTTATGGAAGTAGTAGAAATGATAAAAATAAGGACCATATTTCTAAGTGTGTGTGTGTGTGTGTGTGTGTGTGTGTGTGTTTGCAAAATACTGGTTAAATATTTATTTTATAATTTTTTAATTCCACAGAGAAAAGTTGGTACAGTTTAAAAAGAAAAAAATTTTCATTACATGGAATGAATGTTAAAATTTCAGATCAGGATGTAACTCTATCCCCATGTTCCTAATAAAATTTTGTTGTTTTCAGGCCAAGAACTCAGTTACTTTCAACAAATTAATTAGTTTAGAACTTATGTGCATGTTACATTGGTGTGAACTCAGGTAAAATTTATTAGGATTCTATGTATATATGTCTTCATCATATTTTAAAAATATTCTTGTTATCTCAAGCAATGAACCATAATGACCATTAATATTTGTGAAAGCACTGAGCTAATGTTACTGACAGAGATAATAGCAAAAGAAATGCAGTATTTGATGAACAGAGTGTGTTCATTCCTTAGAAGCTGCTCAGGGCTTGTCTGTGAATATTCTTTAAGTTTTGGCAACAGTTTGTTACTTTCACTTTGTGATAGCCTATTTGCTAATGAAATGCCATGGAAAAGTATCGTTGTCCCAAATCTGTAGCTTATCATGTCCTCTGTACATTCAGTAGTTTTTCTACTTTAAACAAGTGTATAATCAATGAACATCTGATCAGTAAATTTTTAGGAATTAACACTTAGAGAGCACTCTAAGTTTAACAGAAAGTTTATAAATATCATTGATGGAATTTAGAATTATAGCTGATATGAGTCCACATGCCTTTATTTTTTCCTAATAGAATCCAAGAACTAAATTTGGTGAAAATATTTAGGTAATTCTCAATTACTCTGCTCAGTGAACAGAGCTGAACAAATATCAAGCACAATGTGTTCATTAAATAAGAACTTGGACATTTGAAAATAGGTTATATTTATATTACAAATCAAAATCACATATTTGTTCATAACATACTTTACACAAAATAACAGGCTAGAATTCTGATGTTTCTCTCAGAGTATGTACCACCTCTACAAATTACAATAAAATATTGGTCTAGTTATCTAAAAAAAATGATAACCAGAAACTTCTTACTAAAAGAATCTGCACAAAACTTCAACTCAGATAAATTGAGAATTCTCACATTCAATACTTCATTCATTTTGGGTATTTCAAATTTCCTGTATTTGTTTTGAAAGGGGGGACATTTATGTATAAATGTGTTATATCTACAAAGGATAGAAAACAATAAGCAATAAAAACATTGAGTTGAGCTATGTAAAATTGCCTTTTTAAACTTCACACTCATAATTTCATGTGTCAACATAACATTGTTTTATATTTTGTGAAACACTATTATGTATTGTGAAATATTATACTCTATTTCTTGCTAAATTTGCTATTAATGTTCTGTTGTAGACTTATCTCTTTAAGTTCTATTTAGTCTCATTACCTAACCAGTGAAATATGGATGTTTCTTAGTAAAATTTTGAGGCACATTTTAGTGTCTTATTACAATGAAAATAAGTCAATATTCTTGTTGCTTTGAGCAGTTTTTTTTTTTTTTTTCTGTAATTTAGGGAAGGGTGGACAGGGTGTTCAGGGTCTCACTACTAGATTAGACTCATAGTGATTCTCCTATCTAAAGCCTCCCAAGTGCTGGGATTACAGGCATGCACCACCACGCCCAGTCTTATTTGCTGTCTCAGTGTGTTCTGAGGGCAGGACCAGCAAGGCAGGCCTGAGGATCAAAGCCTCTGCTCCTGTGCCTGCTTGCAGGCACTTTAATCCACTGAACTATTTGGCCAGCCCGTGAGCAGTTGTTTTAACAACACAAGGTATACAATAGCTTAAGAGAATTGTTTGTTGAACAGCTCCCACAGAGAAAATATTATAGTACTTAACATTTAAAATTTCATATTATACAATTGATATTAGCAATTGTGAAAATGGTCTTATACACTTGGTAGAATACTTTTTCTACATTAATTACATTTGACCTTCAAATTCATGTACAATAGATTCTCAAGTTATGAGCAGTTGAGACCAAAATTTTAGGTTTAACTGAGGATCTTGAGTTACAACCTGAAGCTGGCCACTTGTGCAGTTGTAAACAGAGTTTTAATCCCAACAGACCACATGTAAGCATACATAAGCGTGACTCTGAGCTCTGAGGAGTGTGGTTATGGACTTGATTTAGTCAGTGCATTATATAATCACTTCAGTTACTGCTACAAAGATAGTACTTCCAAAAGCGAGAAAATAACCTAAGGAAAGAAGTAAAGGCAAAGAAAGTAATCACAAGGAAGATGGAAATTGTGGATAAATATGAGAATAGTGTTCATGTGATGGATCTTCATAACATGTGCAGTATGTGGAAATCCACCACTTCAACAATATTATTGAGAAAAGATTTCTTTAAGGACACTAGTGTTGCTAAAGATGTTACTTAAGTTAGAAGTCACAGTCAATAGTGTTAAAAGAGGTAGGCTATCATTAGTGTGGATGAACAAAAGGCATATGGCAGGTTATTATGTAAGTATAGGACTTGTGAAAAAGCGAGGGCTATAAACACAGATCTCATAAAGGCTAATCCACCAACAAGTAGTGATGGTGAAACATTTGTGTCAGTAAGGGATGATTTGAGTTTTAAAGCAAGAACTGGAGTTTATAACCTAACTAGTCATGGAAAAGCAACAATGCTGATAAAGGGCTGCTAAGTATACACCCCACTTCAGAAAGACACAGAGAAATGGCTTTTTCTCTTTGTAAGATTTCAGTTATGATTAAATGGACTTTTCTAGAAAAAAAGGCCCAGAGGAACATGAATTACCCAAGAGCAGAAGAAAATGCCAGGTCAGAAACCTATGAAAGATAGGCTAAACTTCTTGCTATGTTCCCTTGCAAGGGGTGACTTCAAAACAAAGCCTCTCTTGGCTTATCAATCTTAGGTGGCAGTGTTCAGAAAACATGAAGAACAGGCTTGGGGTCATGGAAGATCTAACAAAAAACCTAAATAATAAGAAGACAGTACTTTTCCTTAAGTGGATCAGGGAGGCTTTTTTTCCCACTGTTGAAAAAATATCTAGAGGACAAAGGCTTACCTGCAATTCAGGACTTTGCTCATCATGAATGAAGTGCCTTATCACACACAAGATTTGAAAGATTTAAAAAGGACTCAAATTCTTCAATGAAATTGAAAAGGAAGCAATACTCTCAAAAGCAATCCAGGAAGCAAGAATTTTACTGATACCAAAACCAGAGAAAGATGCAACTAAAAAAGTGAACTATAGGCATTTCTCCCTCATGAACATAGATGCAAAAATCCTCAATGAAGTACTATCAAATAGAATATAACAAAAAATCAAGTATATTATACAGCATGACCAGGTATAATTGATCCCAGGGATGCAAGGGTGGATCAACATATGAAATCTATAAATGTAGCACACTATACCAATTGAGCCAAAACCAAGAAACACATGATCATCTCAATAGAAGCAGGAAAAGATTTTGATGGTATAACACTCATTCATGATGAAAGCCCTACAGAAAAGTGGAATGCACAGGGAATGCACCTCAATCTGATAAAAGCCATCTATGACAATCTAGCTATTTACATAATTCTAAATAGGAAAAAACTGGAATTTTTACTCTCAAATCAGGTACAAGACAAGAATGTACTCTATCATCATTCCTATTCAATATTGTTCTGGAATCATTAGCTAGAGCCATTAGATGTAAGAGAGAAATAAAAGGAATAAGAATAGATAAAGAAGAAGTTGAACTATTATTATTTGCAGATGACATGATATTCTACTGAGAGAACCCCAAAATCTCAACCAGAAAGCTCTTAAAACAAATAAACAAGTTCAGTAGCATAGCAGGGTACAAAGTCAATACCCAGAAATCAATAACATCCATCTGGACAGATAACAAATTTACTGAAAAAGAAACTGGAGAAACAATGCCTTCAGAATTTCATCCAATAACTAAATATTTAGGAATTAATCTAATAAAGAAAATAAAAGATCTATGCAATGAAAATTGCAACCATCTAAAAAAAAAAGATTGAGGAGGATTTCAGAAAATTGAAAGATATCCTTGGTTCTTGATAAAAAAGAAATAACATTGTGAAAATAGTCCTTGTTCTACAGATTTAATACAATCCCTATCAAAGTGCCATCAAAGTACCTCACAGATCTCAATAAAACATTTTTAAAATTCATTTGGAACCAGAAAATACCTTTGTCTTGGGCAACAAAGACAAGGTGAGAGGCAGTACAATATCTTACTTCAAATTATATTACAAAGCTATTGTGATAGAATCAATGTGGTACTAGCAAATGAACGGACCTCAAGATCAATGGAGCAGATTAGAAGATGCAAATACAGCTACAAACACACTTAGCCATATTATCTTAGACAAAGGGGCCAAACATTTTCACTGGAAAAAAGCTAGCCTCTTCAACAAATGGTGCTAGAAAAACTGGCTTTCCATACGCTGAAAAATAAAACTAGATCCAGGCCTACTGCCATGCACTAAACTAAAATCAAAATGGATTATTAAAGATCTAAACATTAAAATCTCCTGGAAGAGAAAATAGGTAGAAATCTTGAAGACATAGGGATAGTTAGATAGTTCATGAAAAACAACAACAACAAAATACACAGGAAATACTGCAAAGAATCAAATACTGGTATCTCATCTTATTGGGAAGTTTATGGATGTCAAAAGAAATAATCAACAGAATGAAAAGACAACACAAAAATTGGGAAAAAATTGTAACCAACAATCACTGAGATGAAGGATTTCTATCTAACACATATGCAGAACTAAAAAATGATCAGGCCTCCAAATTTAAAGACTGAATCAAAAAAAAATGGGAAGATACAATGAATACACAATTTGCAGAGGAAGAAATATAAGTGGAAAATAAATACTTGAAAAACTGTTTCACAGCACTGGCATTCCAAGAATGCAAATTAAAACAACACTGACATACCATCTTATCCCAGAAAGAATGGTTATCATAACGAAATCAACCAACAACAAGTGATAGGGATGGCCAAATAGTTCAGCAGCATAAAGTGCCTGCTTAGACAGATGCAGTGACTTGGGGTTTGATCTCCAGTGTGTTGTGTCAGCCCCACCACCGGGACACACTGAGATGGTGATGGAGACGCAGTGTATTGGCATTTGCCTGTAATCCCAGCTTTTTGGTAGGCTGAACACAGGATAATCATTACAAATCCAATCTATGTAGTAAGACCCTGTAAACCCTTACTAAAATACAAAAAAATAAAAATGCTAGAGTGACTTTGGAAATAAAGGAACTCTTCACCACTGCTGGTGAGAATATAGACTGGTACAACCGTTATGGAAATCAGTGTGGAGATTCCCGAAACAAAGTAGGACTGGAAGTCTCATTCAACCCAGCTATTCCCCTTCTGGGTATTTCCCCCAAAGAACTGAAAACATCAGACCATAATGATATAGTTGCACCCATGTTTATAGCAGCAGAATGTATTGCAGCCAAATCTTGAAAACAAACAAAAAGCCCATTACTTGAGGAATGGATGAAAAGATGTGGTATTTTTATACAATAGAATACTACCTAACTGTAAAGAAAGACAAACTCGAAGGTAAGTGGATGAAACTAGAGACTTTAATCATAAGTGAAACAAATCAGACCCTCATGTGTAAGTTTTGTATTGTCTCCTTGGTGTGAGGACCTGAAAGAATAAATAAAACCTAAAAGGTATAATAGATACAGCAAAATGGAAAGAAACTGAATTTAAGGATTATATGATAAAGATGATAGAAAAAAGAAGATAGAAAAAACAGAAAGAAGAAAAAGCATGCAAGTGTGTGTGCAGTATGGATGAGGTGATTATACTCATAATTTCCATCAGTTTTTCTTTTAAAATAGCAGTTAATTTTAGAATTTTAACCTTGCCTAACTTTGTATGTTGCTGTGATCTGAGCAACTTCACCGAGGACAGCAATGTATAAAACAAAACATATGATTGAACACCTCTCATCTTAGTCTTCTAAATGTGTACCTTTTCTAATTACCAAATATTACACTCTCTTTCAAATAAGTTACAACAAAAGAAAGACAAAGAAAAAAAAAAGATTTCTGGAAAGCAAGCAGCAATATTCAATTATTTCTCCAATCTTGCATTACTTTATCTGTGAATCTGAACAACAGATTTGAAGATAAAATTAGTGTAACAAACATTATTAATCACCTATTCCTGTTTTGAAAATCTATAACATGTATTGTTGTATGTTACCCTGTTTCTGCCTTTTTCTATTTGTTTTCACTTCTGTTTTTACTCTTCAAAATTAAATTAAATTAAGATAAAAAATAAAAGAACAGGAGTCCCACGGCTCTCTGTTAAGTTTCTCTCACTTAATACAACTCCTCTCCTGCAATCTATGTATAGCAGGGTGTAGCTTACTTTAAGAAACTACCAAAAATCTGTTTCTGAAATATTTCCAGATTGTCTCAGGTACAGACTTAACCCTTAAAAAGCTCTAGAGGGAATGAGACAGCATCTTTTCCTGTGTGGGGTTAGTCAAAACTTCCTGAACCATTGTCTCTAAGGCCACTGAGGATTACCTGGAAAAACATGAGGCCTAAAATTATACAAGAGAGAGATTTGATGTCTTTGTAAACAACACTGAGCCTTCAGCTGACCCGGTGGTTGATGATATTTTCACTATAGCGGAGTCAGTAGGCTGTGTAGCTAGACTGATGATGCTGAGGAGCTGGAGGAGGAGCACTCAGAGGAATGTCTATGGAGAAACTTCAGAAACTTCTGGCTAAGCAACAAAGAATGGAAGCGAAGGAGAAAAATCAATAATCAGTGCAGGAAGGTTCTTCTTTGGAAATAAATGAAATACTGGAAAAAATGGACAGATCTGTAAACAATTGTAGAGAAGACCCACCCAGGCAGAAAGCTCCAATCATTGCATTCACTTACTTAATGACAATGCCATGCCATTTTATAGAAGAGTGTTAAAGAAGAGTTAAGAAATGGATGACCTTACAGTAGTTTTTAGTTCTGAATATGTTAAGGCCTAGAAAACCAAAAGCAGTTCATAGGGAGGTATAGACTCTCCCCCAGGAAGAAAACGACTTGAGATCCAGATTCCTCCAATAATTTTCTTCAAGTAAAATGCAAGTTTCTAGTAAAACATGAATTGTTAGCAATTTGACTGAGAGTTTTCTTAGTTACTCTTCTCTCAAAATGAGGGAAGGAAATATTTATTTAGCTCACACTTAATGGAGGTTTCAAGACACTGGAGGAGTGGCTGGGTCACTTTTGTGTCCGGGACGACCCTCTCCACACCTCTGAGAAAGGACAGGCTAGCCAGTTTAATAGTTTGTGCCTCTCTGCCCCTCAAGCCACTTGTTGCTCCTCCAGCCTTGTCTGCCTCATAAATTAAATGAGGCTTTGGGGGGACAACTGGATACAAACCATAGCATTCTGCTCCTGGACTCCTGTATTGGTCAGGGTTTTACTTAAAGGAACAGATACAATATAAGGAGCAGCTATTAACACAAGATATACAGTGTATAAGGAATTACAAGACTGGCTTACGACAGTCAGCTGCAGAGTCAGATGAGGGAGCATGCAGAGGGCATCTGCACACCCCAGACTCAAGAATTCAGTCCCAAGGTCTGAAGCTCACTACTGTGCTCCATTCAAGTCTCCATTCATCATTTAATGGGTCTGCGACAGAAGACTAAAGAGTCTGCAATGGAAGGCAAGAGATCCAAGCCAGAGGCTGAAGAGTCTACACTGCAAGCCAGGCTATGAAGTCCAAGCCAAATGGGATGACTAAAGTTCTGCTGACAAAATGAAACATTGACTTCTTCCTCTGCCCCTTTATCTGGTCTCTTTGTGGTGAGTCACTGGAGGCAGAAATTGTACCCCAGGACGGAACCTCCACCAGCTGGATCTGCTCCACAGTCATCTGCCAAATTGACACACTGTATCAACCACTACAGACCCCAAAGTCTCATACATATCCCTTTGTCAAAAAGGCATTTTAGTCCATCTCTAAGAGTTGCCAAAGTCCCAACAGTTTCAGCATTGCCAAAAAGTCCAAGTCCCAAGTCTCCTCCAAGATTCAAGGCAAACTCTCAACTATGAACCCCTGTACAAATAAAGTTAAATACATCCAACATTCAAAGACACAAGATAAACATTGCCATTACAAAAGGGGTACACAGCAGGATACAAACCATTAGGACCAAAAACAAGTCCAAAATCTAGCAGGGAAAACTTAAGTCCGATAGTTCCATGTGGAACATTCGAAGCAATCTGTGGCAAATTGTGAGCTATGTGTGGTTCCACCCTTATAGCACTTCTGGTGGTTGTAGCTCCCATGGCTTCTCTCTTAGGCTGACTTTGCTCCCTCTTAGCAGTTTTCCTTAGATGATCCATGTTACTTGCTTTTCTAAACTTCTGGGGTTTCCACTGAAGAGGCTTCTTAATCACAGTTCACACGCTGCCCTCTCAGGGCCACACTGCCTGGCCTCCCAGGCCTTCTTCCAAAATGGAAACCTTCTTAACTTCAGAACTCCTGCATTCTTCATGCACCTAAAACCAGCGCCAGGTGGATGATGCCAAGGTCTGCTGCCAGCTGAAATAGTAGTCAGGCTTTCCTCTCTCTTGGCTGTAGGGGTCAAGTGCCTGGATTGCTGAGCACTATGACCCTGATTCTGAGGAACAAATTCTCTGTGCTTGTACCTTTCTGAAACCTGGTGTGGCCACTGCCTCCATTTTGCAAACTGGTGGGGTTGCAGCCTCCATTCTGTGACATGGGCTCTGCGGATTTCTCTTCAAAGCAGATTCTGAGGCTGCCGAGGTGAGAACCCACTACCTCCTGTGATGCCCTCAGGGCATCCTTTTTACTCTCCTGGTCCTCCTGGGCAATGGAGATCTCAGATTTACCTTTGTAGTCCACAGCCTTCTTGATGCATCCTTTCCAGAAAATTCACAACACTTTAGATCATTCTGCTTGGCTGTGTGCTCTTCATTTTCAACATAAATCTTATTAAGAGCCCTCAACAATAGCCATGTCACTGCCCCAATATTTGAGTGCTTTGAGATTTTCTTTGAAAGATTAATCAGTCCTCCATGTTTAATCTCAGTCTCAGGCAAGATCTCTGGACATGGGCAAAATTCAGATAACCTCCTGCCAAGTCAAAACACAAATGTTCTGGAATCCAACAACCAAGGCACTCCTTCTTCCCAGCAGAAACTTCCCCAGCCTGGTCTTTACCAGCAGGTTTTGTTTACCAGTCTTCTGGTCTGAACTCTGACCAGAATCTTCCTTACAGAACAGCCAAAGCAGTTCCAGGGTTTCACTTGTAGGTGACATCTCTGAACCCTTTTTAATCTCTTCCCATAAGCCATTCCCAAAGCTTGTAATCCACATTGTCAGGTATAGCCACAGCAATAACCTTACTTCTATGGTACCAAATTCTGCCCTAGGTACTCTTCTCTTGTTGCTGGGACAAATAGACCCTTAAAATGATGGAAGGAAAGGTTTATTCAGCTCACAGTTACCTCCGATAACTTCAAGACACTGGAGGAGAGGCTGTGGCACTACCATGTCCAGGATGACCCTCTCCACACCTCTGAGAAAGCACTGGCTAGTCAGGGTAATGGTTCACACCTATCTGCCCCCCCCACCTGACCTAGTCCTTTGGCCCCACCCCTCAAGCCACTCATATTTTCATATATATTTATATATAATTTCATATATTTATATATAATTTCTTATTTATTTATTGCCTTGCTGGCTCAGCATACCCTCAGGTAGCAGGGTAGGGCATGTAATACTGGGGATTGAACCACAGCATCTGCATGCTTGCCTAAGCAGGTGCTTTAGACCACTGAGCTACCTCTCTGGCCCCTCAAGTATATTTATTACTCAAACACAGCTAATGATCCACATTACAATCTACTTCACAGACATTTGCACAGATTCTGTCAAAAAACAGAAAGGTTTTCTGTGTTAACAGGGCTGTGAGTCAATCATTTATTACTTTGCTGGACAACAATATGGTGCAGCTGGTATGGAAAACAGTGTGGATATGCTGCAAGAAGTGAAAAATGAAGGATTGTAACAGTTTTGTAAGGCTACTTCTGGGTGTACCTTGAAAAGAGTGAAAGCAGAGTATAAAGGCAGGTACACTTACATTCATAGTAGCATTGTTCACAATATCCAAAGGGAATAAGCAATGCAAGTATCTACTGAGATAATGAGACACTAAGAATTGAACAACAACACATATAACTGAATATTATTTATTTTTAAGGAAGATAATGGGACATTTACTGTAAGATGGATGGATGGACCTTAAAGAAATTATACTAAGCCAAATACACGAGGACAAATATGTTGCATGTGGTGGTGCAAGATTATAATCCCAGAACTCTGGAAGGCTGATGAAGGAATATCACAAATTTGAGCCCAGTCTGGGCAATTTAGCCAGACCCCATTAAAAAATAAATAAAGGTCTGGAGATCTGAAGATGTAGCATAGTGCTCCCCACCTCCTCCCCAAAACTAGTGTTAAATTATCCCACCTATATGAGGTAGCTGAAGTAGTCAAATTCACAGAGACAGAAACTAGGACATAGTTTGCCAGGAAATTTGGAGGTGAGGGAGAAAGGGAGTTCATTCACTGAGTGTGTGATGTCTCAGTTTTCCAAACTGAAGAGACCTGGTGATGGCACAAGTATATACTTAATCCTAGTGAACTCTGTGCTTCATAATGGTCAAAGCGGCTGATTTTATGCATTGCTGCACAATTAGGAATAGAAGTAAAAAGTTAAGTAGCCAATTCACCCATGTACTTTTTTAGTGTTGGCCAATGCAAAGAGGCAGGCCGCTTTGAATATGATGCTCCTTCATGAGTCTTCACTGACCAAATATTGCATGATGTATTTGTCTGTAAATATTTCCAATAGTTTCTGAGTAGAGTGCACACAGTTCAAAGTATATAATTTCATCTAATGTAGCAGAAAATGGAATTTTTTCAAATTCCATGTTTAAAAATTTTTAAATTTTTACTCAATGGAAGAAATAATATTTTTCCCAATATTTACTACCTAGACAGATAGACATACACACATAATTTATAAATACATGAATAAAACAAAAAATTACCAAGATTTTACTGATGTGAACACTTGGTAATTAGCAGTCCACTGATGTTGTGTGTTTGCACTGTCTTTCTGGCTACTTAGAAGGAATGAACCTCATTTCTACAGCCAAACTCTGCTCTTTTCAATAACAAAATTGATGATTTTGGTGCTCATATTTCTAAGTTTTATGACTACCTTCATATGAGATTAAAAATAGTTGGCAAGATATTGGCATTTTTCAGCTCTGTCCAAATATCTCAGCAGATTCAGGGGCCTACTTAGGCAGATGCAGGGGTCAGGGGGCCTACTGTGCTGCCCCCCCAGGATACACTGAGAGGGCAATTGAGACTGGGTGTTGGTAGACCCCTGCATTCTAGCTCTGAAGACGCTGAAAAACAGGAGGATCAGTATGAGTCAGATCTGTGTAGTGAGACCCTGTAGACCCTGTAGATCCTGTACTAAAAAAAAAGATATTGACATTTTTAATTTTCACAATTTCTTGAGTTTCTCAAAAAAGACAGAAAGAGAATGAAGTGTAGTCAATTTCACAGTGTCAGTACCTAGCAAAGAGAAAGTGTATTTAACCTCACTATTAGAAGAAAATGGTTAACAAGAATTAATGAGCAATGCAACCCATATAATAGTTTAAAACGTAAGATGTTTGGTTTAAAGTAGAAAATAAAATAATAAGAGGATGAGTAGCCCATGGAGAACTTTGCACAAACCTTCCTAGAACAGTGCTAGAATCTCACCAGCACTCTCTGTTACATTCCCTGTTGGGGTAGCAAGTATGGTTAAGAGAGTGAAAACATTGGATTCCTTTTGTTCATCTGTCTGTTATGAAGCCAAATGCTTATTTTACAGAATACTCAACCTGGAACACCCAAGAAATAGGGCACCTCCCCCAAGCAATTCAAATACAAAGGCTCTCCTAGTGTATTCTACTGTATGCCACAAAGTTTTTTTTTTTTTTTTTAATGTGTTAGTACAGGGTCAACAGGATCTCACTATACAGATCAGACTTATAATGATTCTTTTTTGTTTTCAGCCTCCCAAGTGCTGGGATTACAGGTGTGCACCACCATGCCCAGTCTCAATCTCAATATCAGCATACCAAGGGTCGGGGCTGGCAGAGAATTTGGTAACAGGGACTGAACCTCAGTTCCTATGCTTTGTCTAAGCAGGTGCTTTAGTCTGCTGAGCTATCAGGCTGCCCAACAAAGGATTTTTATTGATCATTTTTCTAAACTTTGTTTTATGTCTAGGAGTATTTCAAAATATCACTCTGCAGCAATAAGAATTCTGTCTGCCTCAGAGTCAACTGATTCAAGATGTTGCACACCTTGACAGAGAGTAAATGGAATGCCAATATTTTATCACTTTTTCCATTTTCCTTCAACACTAAAAGTCAGTTTTATAACTCCCTGCTTCCCTCAATAACTGATATACTTCTATGCCACAGTCTGTTGAAAAGTTAGTAGATCAAAACTGTATCGCAATCCAACTTTTTGTAAATAACTTACAATATAAGCACTATTAAACTTTAACTTAAATAAAAGCTCATTTAGATTTAAAATTAAGTGTAAGTAATCAAAAGATGGCTACTGAAATACTGTGGTAGACATACTGAGCTATTGAGCCAATAAAGGTTGAATGTTATTCATGTAAATACTATTCTCCAAAGCCTAGACTAATTTTAGGAACTACTATCAGTAATCTGTTGAAAACTTGATTTGATTTAATTCTGGGTTCCAAACCAGGCAGTTTTCAGCTTTTATTTTAATGATTTTGTGAAATGGTCACAGAATGCAGATGATGCACATTTTTTCACATTTGATTACACAAGTAGAAATCATTGATTTATTATGTGATTGCATATAAATCAAGACTCTGTAGACTTTTTTCTGATATTTGCATAGGGACTTGATAATCTTTCTTAAATTAAACTATGTAGGGGTATTGTGCTTTTTTGTTTTTGTTTCTGGTCGTTTGTTTTTTGTATTTTTTATGTAAGAGTCTACAGGGTCTACAGGGTCTCACTACATAGATCAGACTCATAGTGATTCTCCTGTTTACAGCCTCCTAAGTGCTGGGATTATAGGCACATACCATGCCAAGTCTCAGTTGCCATCTCAGTGAAATCCCAGGGGCAGAGCCAGAACAGCAGGCCCAGGGATTGTACCTTGGCCTCTGTACCTGCTTTTGGGAACAGTAATCTGCTGAGCTATTTGGCTCCCTTGGATATTGGGTTTTGATTACTAAAATTATATAGAAAACTGAAATTTTAAGCTATCAAGTAGAAAACATGATTTTAAAAAGAGCCTCTCGAATTCTCTTGTTAAAATTGTGGCATAACTGTGTGGAGATCTGCTCTGGTTTCTTGAAAATAATCAGCAATGTGTACTTACTATTGGACAATAAGAGTAATCTCAGTATTTTATGTACTGCTTCAAGGGAATTTATTTAATATAGGTATCTGCATATTCTTTTTTTTTTTTTTTTTTTTTTTGGCATACCTGGGGATTGAACTCAGGCCCTTGCACTGGCCAGGCAAGTGCTTATTCTACTGAGCGATCTCCCTGGCCCCAGCTCAGCATGTTCTTGATCAGAACAGTAATGCTTTATTTCTCTCAGAATTCCAAGTGTAACATAATCAGTATATTATATTAAAAAGCATAGTTTATTTTGCAGTCAGTGTTTACAAGAGAAACAATGCAGGACCCATACTTTATAGAATTATTTTATAATAGTTATCCAAAAATAGTTCAAAATCTTTCCACACACTAAAGATCAAAAGAAGCAAACAGAGGGCCTAGATCCTGCTACAATTTCCTGCACAAATCCAGTTAAAGATTTTGAGACCATAACAGTGCTCTCCAATGGTCCAAATGGAGGCCTAGAACCCACACCCTGTCTCACACAAGTCTTTTGGATCCATGCCTGGAAGGCCCGAAAACAATGGTAGAACCTAGAATGTCTGCGCCACTGGGATGAAGGATCTGTACCAGCAGGCTGAGGAGCCAGGAGGCTTCATTCAGAGTAAGGATCTGAGTGACTCAAAGTGAGCCATAGTCATTCTCAACAACAAGGTCTTGAGCTCCGGCAAGGATGAGGACAGCCACATTTGTATCAGGAAAGCCAGCAATACAAACTCCTGCAGGAGAACCGACAGCTCCCTCACAGCTTCACTTTTTCCTGTCTGGATCTTGTTTTTATGTTGCTAGTCAACAACCCTAGGGTGGGCTTCCACATCCAGCACCACACTGGTTCAGATCAGCTGGCTGCTACAAGGTGACCACCAGATGCCAGTGTACCACAGGCCTCAATGAAGAACCCGTAATTTACATAAGCCATTGGCTGAAAAAAAAATTGTTAAAATTTAAATTTTTTTCTATAACTTTTAATAATAGTTAAAATTATAGAAAAAACTCTTATTTTAACTATTGTCCAACAGTCAAGAGTGGCAAATGTGAAACATTCGGATTGAAAAAGAAACATCTGTCTCTCTTGCTCCATCATGCTAAAATGCATTTTGGACTAGAAGATGACATGTCAGTCACTGTTGTGATGTAAGTGGACACTTGCTTTTTCCCATTGTTCTTTCTTCCACATTTTTTATGTGACCTATATA
Organism: Ctenomys sociabilis; assembly: GCA_004027165.1. NCBI lineage: Eukaryota > Metazoa > Chordata > Mammalia > Rodentia > Ctenomyidae > Ctenomys > Ctenomys sociabilis. Next base: position 21,013 of record PVKA01014902.1, on the reverse strand, counting down.
CAGCTACTGAGATATGTTTTATTTATTCCAGTAACTTGATGTTTGGTTACTACAGCCTTGCAATTTATTTTGAAATTAATTGGTGTGTTGTTTTCAGATTCTTTTTCTTTTCATTGAAGGTAGTTTGACTATTTATAGTCTGTTTCTGTTACCTGGAAAATTCTAGAATTGTTTTATTCCTTTTTCAATCCCAAGAACTTCCATAGTGACTGAAGTGAATCTCTGGACTATGTAGATACCAGAATCTACATACAAAGTCAATCAGAGTACACAGGGCATCAACGCACTTACTTGTGCCCACTCCAGTTTATGTTATCAGTGCTTGATCCTTTCAGGGTGCAGACCTTTCAATTTTCTGCTTATATATATTCATGTTCATTTTATTATTTTATAGATATTATAAATGAGATTATTCTCTTGGTATCTTTCTAAGATAGTAGAACAAGTTTCTATTTGCACTTAACTATTTACAAGCACTACTCATTTTGGAGGGTCAGTTCTTTAGCTTGCATCTTTATTTGCTTATTAGTTCAAAAAGATATTTTATGATACCTTTCAAATGTATTATATCTAATTGCATCTGCCAACAAGGACATTTCACTTTGTCCTTTGCAATTAGTATCTCTCATTTTTTTCTAACCCTAACTTCTATTCCTTCATGTGCTTTGTTAAGTATAATTGGTGAAAATGTGTATTATTGTTTTGTTCCAAATCTTAGAGGAAAAGTTTTTAGTTTTGTTTGTTTAGTATGGAATTAACTATGGATATACTATAGGAACCATTTACCATATTGAAATATATGTCTTTTGCACCTAATAAAGAAAATGCAGAACACATGTAAGGGAAATTATTTAGCTATAAAAAGAGGAAATCCTGACATTCGTGATGGCATGGATGAGATATTTCATCATGTGAAGTAAGCCAGGAACATGAGGACAGATAACAGACAAAGTAGCCTCCACATTGCATCTAAAATTGTGTTCTCAGGGAAGTAGAGTAGAGAACAGCAGCTACTAGAGAGTGAGGCAGCAAGAGAGGAGACACATAAAGAGGTTTTCTCCATAGTTACAGCATGCTTTTGGGTATAAGGAATAAGTTCTGGTGCCGTACTTCCCTATGTGAGCACAGGCGTACCTCACAGTTCTGCACTGTGTGCTTCAAAACATCTAGAAATGAAGGTTGTGAGCTTTCTAACCACAAAGAAATGATATACGTTTGAGGTGATGGATATGCTGATTACTAAGCATGTTTATTCCTCCATATTTACCTGTATTGGAACATCACATTGCATCTCTTGAGACATACAATTGTATGTTATGTTTTAATCACAAATAAAAGTAGAATTTCAAAATCCCTTCAATAGCTTGAATGTCACAAAGTAACATTCATTCACTCTTAAATTTAGGTACAAGTAGGGGCTGGAGAGACAGCTCAATAGGATAGTGCTTGCCTTGCAAGTGCAAGGGCCTGAGTTCAATCGTTCAATCCCTAGTTTCACAAAAAAAAAAAAAAAAAAAAAAAAAAAAAAAAAAAAAAATTGAGTACATTGAAATTGTAAAATTTGGCACTTAGAAAGCATGTAACATGTAGCCACAATAAGCTGTACATGTTTTTCTACAACTAGAAGTTCTCAAGAAGAATGGTATGGTTAGGTCTAGAATTCCCACCAAAACTTTTACACATGGAGGTGTAGCTCATGGAGCGTGACTGGGTAATGGTGGCTGTGCGTGCCCCTCTGCAGATTCACCCCAGTGAGTCCATCAGGTGAGTGTGCCGTTGGGAGGGGGGACCTGCTTGGAGGCTGTCAGCAGTCATCTGACCTGGAGTGGTTCATGCCTGTCCCTGGCTCCTCCGGACTCTCTGCCTCCTGGTCTCCATACCATTAGAAGCTCCTTGCATTGCCAGACCCTTCCTTTGTGTCTGTCCTGCCTTGGAGCCAGGGGACTATGTATGAAAACATGAGTTCAGATAATACCCTCCTCTTTTAAATTGTGTGTGTAGGATATTTTGTCCCTGAATTAAAAAAAAAAAAAAAAAAAGTAAGACAAAGAATATAGTTTCCTTGTGAAACTTTATATGAGCACTTTCACTTTCTTATAATAACAACCTTCATGAAAATGAAAAGTTACCTTAATAAGTGATATTTTCAAGCCTGCCAAATAGCTCTGTGGATTATAGCGCCTGCATAAGCAGATACAGGAGCCTGGGATTCCATCCCTGGGCCTGTCATGCCAGCCTCACCCCTGAGGCATGCTGAGATAGTGATTGAGACTGGGCATGGTGGCAGGCCACTGTAGTACCAGCGTTTTGGAGGCTGAAAACAGGAGAATCACTATAAATCTGATCTACGTAGTGAGACCCTGTAGAACATGTATACCTTGTCCTAAATACAGAAAAAACATTATATGAGTAATTAGTGTTCTGATTTTATATTATAGAATAAATTTCAATAGTTGATTTCTGCTTGTATTTGACACACTAATAGATTGTATAATGACTTCAAAATCTTACTAAAAAAGTTAGGAAAGAAAAAGGTTTTAAATTTCTTAGCATAATTCTTTTAACATACAATATTTTCAAACATGATATCTATGAGTTTTATATGGGGTTACTACTATTAATAAATATTTTACCTTAGTGGTATTGTATGCATTTTATTCTACTTTAAAAACCCAAGAAAACCAAAAAAAAAAAAAAGTGAAAGCAAATAGGCTCAAACAAGATACTACTAAAAGCATAACAAATTCCAAGTGTCTTAAGCAAATATAAGCAGAAAAAAAGACAATTCTTCCATTGCGTATCTATGGCAGTAGGCAGGGTTCTCCAGAGAAATGGAATCACCATGATATGCATGTATATATGTGTATGTGTTTTGTATGTAAATATATGGATATATTCATTCATATATGTATGAATATATATACACACATATGAGAGACACAGAGAAAGAGGCAGAGAAAGACAGACAGAGAAATGTGTACATAGTGAGGCAAAAACTCATTTTAAGGAATTGACTCCTGAGATGGAAGTTAATCATCCTAACAGTTCCAAGGTCCACAGGATGTGCCAGCAGGGTGGGATGCAAGGAAGACTTAGAGCTCAATGAAAGGCTTGACTTGGATTCTGTTGGTAAATTCTCTTTTCTTCCATTGAAATCAGTCTCCTTTGCCCAGTAAGGTCTTCAAAAAAGGTGGATGAGACTCATCCACATCGGGAAGGCTAATAACTTCAATCAGAATTTACTGACTTGGTAGTTAATATTATTGGAACCAAGGAAAGGCTGAGTAAAAAGCCTAAAGTTCCAATATCCTCAAATGAGAATGAGCCCCCAGTGACCTATTGGGGTATTCTTGAGGAGGCTGAACAGTGAGCTGCAGTTTCTACCAGCTGAATGAACAGTTCTCTTTGTTCAGGATTCAGTGAAGTGCTTACTGGGAATTTGACTTCAACCCCTGCATGGAAGTAATTAGCAAACTTGTGACAATTCAGACTTTGGTTACCACTCAGAAGTATGAGATTCTGTCTCTGACATCGGTGGAGGTCACATGAGACACAGGAATGACATGTTCCAGAACAGGATGAAATCAGTGGTAGCTGACTAGAGAACAGGAGCCCCATTTTCACCAACCAATAACCTGGAGTTGTAATGGGAGTTCAACTAGCTTCTGCCACCACCTATAATAGTGAGTCAGAGGCTGACAGTGTGTAATAGTGCCAGCCAAAACAGAAAGACGTAATCTCATTGAGTAGATGAGAGCCTAAATGTCTCGGTTTCAGTAGAATGTTACTTATCATCCCAGCAACCAGAAAAATAACAAACCAATTGAGAAAGAGGCAATAGATGCCTTTATTAAGAAAGACATAGGTTCATATTACACGGTGTGGAGTTTAGTGAAGCCATAAGAATAATACTTGAATGAACAATTAAGAATATATTTCAAGCATAATAAAAGGCTCAATTAAAAGAATGTCTCAGACAGAAGGAAATGTAGAAAATAGTTCAGTGGAAATTCTGGGACTAAAACTTCAAATAGTCAGAATTTAAAAATAATCTTACTGGACTGACTCAAGAACATTATCCATAGCAGAAAAATGTAGAAATAGTTTAACAGAAGGGAAATGATGAAATTTCTGAACATACAAAAGAAAAAGGAAGGTTTAGTTTACACTGGTTATTTAAACCATTTTGATTCTTTTTTTTAAGGCATTGGATACATGGTCTCACTATGCAGCTCAGACTCATAGTGATCCTCCTGTTTTCAGCCTTTCCAGTGCGGAGATCACTGGCTTGCACCACCACGCCGATTCTCTGTGGCCCATGTGGCATGTGGTGTTGGGGATCAAACCCTAGTCCCCGCGCTTGTCTAAAAAGGTTCTTAGTCCACTGAGTTATCTTGCTGGCCACAAATATTAATCCTTTTTGAATAGTTTAAGGCATGTTAGCAAAAGTAATTGCAGATGTTTAAAATACAGGTTTCCCTTCTCAGATAACTTCTACTTAAATATTGCTCTTGAGTTGTTCTAACAAAGTACAGGTTACAGAGGAGGAAACAGAAAAAATTGAAAGAAATATACCAGAAAAGATCATTCAGTCTAATCAAAAGAATGAAAATAAATTAAAATTAATCTTCACTACCTGTCACTCCATAAGGAAAGAATCTAATGTTTGGATCATTTAAGTGAGAGAGAATAAAAAGGGAAATCATGTGTGCCTCAAGAACTTTCCTGGGCTATGATGATAAGATGTGGATAAAGGTCAGATACTGAGATTGGGTGACTTTTGCTAACCTGTTTTAGCAAAATGATTGCTCAAACTTCATTCTACAAGCAGAGGAGGGGAATTTCAAGGTCAGGACTAGCCAAAAGGACTCAGAAGAAATGCCTGGTTTTAATCAAAAGAGAGACTGTATTCAGGCATAGATGGGATAAAAATAGAATGATCACACAAAGCTAGGAAAGTCTTTAGGCCCAAGGGAAGGAAAAACAGACCAATCTACTCATGAAGGGAGAGGTACTGAAATAACCATAACTTATGTAAATTCATAGGAAAAGTATATCTGAAACACATAGGGAAAGAATGCAGCAGATTTAAATGAAAACTAATTTTCTTTGCAAGATAAATAACAATATGTGTAACAATCTCAAAGCCAGCTCATAGTAGTTGTGTGTGTGTGTGTGAAAGAGAGAGAGAGGGGTTGTGTGTGTGTGTGTGTGTGTGTGTGTGTGACAGAGAGAGAGATAGACAGAGACAGAGAGACAGAGACAGAGACAAAGAGAGAGATAAAGAGGATTAGAGAAACAAATTGAA
>PVKA01014902.1:0-15605 GCA_004027165.1 Ctenomys sociabilis | reverse complement strand
GTGTGTGTGGTTGATCTCTCTAAGAAATAAGGGAAAAATCATAAAATGCTATTTCTGTTAGGATTTTAATGCAGGAATGCTTGCTATGGCAGCTACATTATTGTAATGATTTTGTTTACTCTTTCAGAAAATAAGATAATTTTTTTAATAAGATGAGGAGAGGCACTAGCGTTAGCTAAAGTGCCCCATTTACGGTATGTGGGGGTCACTGATTCAGCCATTTTTCTTTATTAGATGAAGACATTCTGAGAGCAGAATGACCAGGATAGAACTTACAATGTCACTCTGTAGTGTTTCACTGAGTCGATGTAATAAAACACTTTTTTAAGACATTCTAAAAGCTTTAATAATGAAAGCATTTCTTATAGGAATATTTATATTGTATCAAAAATTGCTCTTGTAATGAATAAAAAGGTTCTACAAAAATAAACTATTCAAAATCCACAAAGCATAGCTCACTAGAGCTGACATATAGAGCAACTTACAGGACAACTAACAAATTATTTAAGAAATAGCTTACAGGAATAATGAAAATTCCATGTAGATAAATGAAGTATGAATTTCATATTCTTTTTTCTTGCATTAAATCATAACAAAAAGCAACCTCAGAATTTTTCTTTTGCTTTCTTGGATAACTTTAAATATTAGTCTTTAACCATTGCAACCAGATAATGGAAAAGTTCTAGGTTTCATGAACACAAACAAACAGAACATCCCAGTATTTTTGTGCATTTAAAGTAATATCCAATAGACATTTTATTTATTTATTTATATATTCATTTATTCGTTTGTTTGTTTGTTTTGCACTTAGTATAGGGTCCACAGGGTGTATAGGGTCTCACTACACAGATTGGACTCATAATGATCCTCCTGTTTTCAGCCTCCCTGATGCTGGGATTACAAGATTATGCATCACCATACCCCATGTCAATTACCAGTCTCAGTGCATCCTAGGGGTGGGACCGGGATGGCAGGCCGGGGATCAAACCCTGGCTCCTGTGTCTTCATAAGCAGGCACTTTAGTCCACTGATCTAAGGCTGGCCAGATAGCTCTGCAGATTAAAGAGCCTGCTTAGGCAGACACAGGGGCCAGGAGTTCAATCTTTGGACTGCTGTGCCAGCCCCACTCCCAGGGCAACCTGAGATCGTGAATAAGATTGGGCATGGTGGTGCCCGACTATAGTCCCAGCACTTAGGAAGCTAAAAGCAGGAGGATTACTATGACTATGATCTGTATATTGAGACCCTGAACACCCTGTAGATAGATCCTGTAGTAAATACAATAACAAAAAACAAATCTCCTGAGCTATGTGGCCAGACCTCCCATTTTAAAATATATAAAGAAAAAAAATTCAGTATTGATAATTTACTGCTCTTTTCACCCTAATGTATAAATAGGTGGAGTCAACTAGTTCAAAGCTTTTGCTATTCTAGAACTAGTACCAAATATATAGAGAAGTTCAAGACATCACTAATAATAACATAAATATCTGTCACAATAAATTAATAGAAAAGCTTTTAATTGTTACTTTAATACTGAAAATTACAGATCAAACTTTTTTCTAATTTGATTTGAATTAGCACATGATTACCATCCATAATGATACTCTGTCAGGAGGTGTGGTAATTCCATAACATTTTCAACCCTTTCGGCATTCTCTTTCTCCCAGTTTTCTCCATCTTGCAGTCCTCTTCCATTTTCAAAAGTTCTATCCCTAATTTTGCATACCAACCTTTTATTTTAGTCTTTATATTTTCCAGAGAAAAGAACAAAGCTGGTTAAACTCACATGTATGGCTTACTTCACAGTATTATGGTGTCAAGGTGCATCTGTTTTCCCATCAATGCTTCGGGCTTCTTCTGTATGGCTTTAGTACCACTCCAGTATATGTAAATACCACATTTGCTTTAGACCTTCATCTGTTGATGACTAGCTAAACCATCTCCCGGATTTAGCTTTTGTGAAATGCTGCACGGACATGCATGTATCACTGCAATATGATGCCGTTAGCTTTTTGGGTTGATAACCAGAGTGGGAAGAGCCAGGTCAAATGGAACTTCTATTATTACTTTTCTGAGGAATCTCTCTACTGATTTCAGTAGCTTACATTCTTAGCAGCAATAGAAGAGGGTTCTGTTGTACCCTGAAGCCTCACTAGCATTTGTTGTTTGATTTATTAAAGACAGCTGATTTCATGGGGTAGAATAGAATTTTAGATTTGTTTTAAGTTCTTTAATAATGAAATCACTAGAGATAGCGAACATTTTTCATGTATTTATTTGCAATTTGTACATCTCCTGAGAAGTTTTTGTTCATTTCAGTTGTAGACTTTTTTTAACTGAACCTTTTACTTTAGAGGGTAAAGTAATATTTTGAATTATTTACATGCATCCGGATATTAGTCCTCTGAGGAACAGAGGACAAAATTTAATTTCTACTATATAGGTTGTCTCTTCACTTTCTTTTTCTTTTCTGTACATAGGCTTTATACCATGGTATGAGCTTATTTGTTGAGTCTTGATGTTATTTCTTGTACAATTGGAGTTCTGTTCAGAAAGTCCTTGCCTACACCTGTGCTCAATAGCTGTATCTCCGAGCAGATTTAGATTGTTTTTTTCTTTTCCCTTTCAACATTTTGGACCCATTTTAGTTTTAGCTCAGTTTATTATGAGATTTATGGCTGTAGATTCAATTTTTTTTACTTCTTAAATTTATTGATACATGTACTATGTGTGTTTTAACAATCAACTCGGGGAGTGGATGCATATAAATAATATAACTTCTTTCTTTTTAAAAATCTGCCTTTCCTCCCCTCCCCTTGTCTTACTCTTCCTTCCATTCCCCTTTTTCCTGTCCATTATGTGTGTACCCAGTCCTCAGCATATTTTGTTCCTAAGACTATCTTTCCTCCATTGCATGTTTTTACCTCCGTTGTCAAAGAACAGATCTGAATGTACCTGGGGTTGCTTCTGCACCCTCTGCTCTGCACCACTGGTCCACCTGTCTGTATTTGTGCCAGACCCATCATGTTTTAGTCACTGTCCAGGATTGTGATGATTCCTCTTTTCTTGTGTTTACCAAATATCAGTTTGCTGTTTTGTGTCTTTTTTGTTACATAAGAATTTTAGAATTATTTGCTACAGTTATGTGAGTACTTTTTAATATTTTGAAAGAGATTTTGCATTAAATATTGATAGCAATTTTAGAAGCATGACCATTTAACTATACAATAAATTCCCAACTTATGAGCATTTCAGGAGAACATCTGTGAGTTCGAATCATTGGTAAGTCCAACAGAGTAGGTCTTACACATCTTAGACACAATATAGAATGTAAAGCATAACCCTCCCCCCACACACAGTACACAAACTATTTATACTAACAGGTACCTTAAAATGGTAGTACAGCATAGTATAACAAGTGGCCTACGTAGGACTGGATCGAGTGAACTGAAAATAAGAGATTTCTCAGCAGGGGGCAGCATGGTATGTGGGCCATGAAGAAGCTGATTAAAGTGGAATTTTGCTCACACCTGATGTGGATGACACAGGTATTTTGATGAATTCAATTCTGTCTATCCTCTTAAAAATGATCCAGTGATGTCTGAGTCTCAGAGCCTTTTTTTCTTACCATAGATGACTATGTAGCATTGGATGGAGGTCTGAACTGCTGTCACAGTTGAAGTCCTGTATCACTGGGATCCTGTTCCTCAAAAACCAACAGTGCTTCTTCAAAAAAATGAAAATCCCCTTTCCATTTATTTTGTAGTGGATATCATTAGTTATTAGTTTTCCTCCGGGTTCTCTCCATGTTTTTGTTGGAACTCTAATTCTATTAAGTCCTATTTAATAAGCTCCTCATGGTGCACAGCAAATAATTCAGTGAGATCTTCAGCTTGAAGACGGAGGTCCAGCTTCACGTTAAGGGTCACTAGGTTGTTAGAGACCTCCTTGGACTCATTGCTCATCTTTTAGGCCCAGCAACATTATAAACAGTTTTCAGTCAAAAGTTCTTATAAACCCTTTTATAAGGACAGCCTAAACTTCAGGCGAAGCAAAATTGATGTTTTTATGGTCTTGTGAAGGTTGTAGAGCTTCCAAAATTGTCATAAATTTCTTCCTGTTTCATCAGTTGTCTTAAAGGCCTGATGAGAACTATGATCTAAATAGTATTTCTTGAAAGTCACAGTAATTCCTGGGTTCAGAGGTTGGTGGTAGATTAGGGTCATGTGGCAGATACATTACTTTGATGTTGAAATGAAAGTCCTCTGGGAATTGGGGTGACCAAGTGCCTCATCAGGGATCAAAAGAATGTTGAATGTATATCTTTCTCCAAACAATATTTCTTTATCTCTGGAATGAAGTGGTGGAAAAATCAGTCCTGAAAAATGGCCTATGTAACCAGGCTTTGGAGTTACCCTATTCCACAAAAGGTAGAGAGCCCTCCTTCATGTGTTTGAGGGCTCTTGGGTTTTCTAAATGGTAATAGTAGAAGCATTAGATTCGGATCACTGGAAACATTACCACCAAACACCAAAATAAGCCTGGTCTATGTTGCTTTCAATCTGGCTTCCCTTTTCCTCTTTCTTGTGTAACTGTTTCAGCACCCTCTTCCCATATAGCCCTTTCTCATGGAGGCTAAAATAATTAAGAACTTTCATCAGTTGTTTCTCTAAAAGTTGCATGAAGTTCTTGGGCAGCTACTGAAATTGCAATCACAACCTCTCCATTTACTTTTACGTTGTGAATGTTGACTTTTGCCTTGGTCTCGTTAAACTATCCGTGGCTGACAGTAAAAGATGAACCCTGTTCACTTTGGTTTTATTCTTCAAGTTTTCAAACAGGCCCTGATCTTTGTCTTGAATAAGCATTAAGCTAAATAGGATTCAACACTGGTACAAATCCTGCATCCACGCACTGAGAAGTTTCTCTGTGTCTTCTATCACCTCACTTTTTGGATATTGTTGTGGACTTCATTGGAATAGCAGACTTTATAGGATCTTGTCCTTATTCTTCAGAATTCTACAAGTGGTTGAATTATTTATAAGAATGAGTGATATCCACTATGTTCTCATCTCCCATGAATCTCTCAATTACTTCCAGTTTTTCTCTTGCTTTTGCTACTATTCACTGTTGAACTGCACAGCAAGCACACGAAAGCTCAACTGTGATGGTCGCTAGCAGACCCATGAGCTGCTTCCATGATTCATTCACTTCTATGACAATTGGAAATGTGAGTGCCCCTCACAGCTGTGAAGGCTTGCAACTTGAATGGTCCTAAGTCTGGAACTTACCTTAGTGATTTCTTTCATCTGGGCATGAGGGATAAATTTTTCCATTTTATTCCTCTTTAGTCTTTTTCAGAGTGCTGGAATTTATGTAGAATTCTTACACTTGTTTGGTTAGGTTAATTCATAAGTATTTAATTTTTCTCAGTGTTCTAATGTTTTCCTTATTTCTTTCTCAGTGAGGTTTTTTTTTAATTTAGTACAGGGTCCCACTATACAGATATGATTCATAATGATCTGCCTGTGTTCAGCCTCCCAAGAGCTGGGATTATGGGCATGTGCCACCATACCCAGTCTTAATTGCTTTCTCAATGCACCCTGTGGGCAGGCTGGCACAAAATGCTGGGGACCTAACCCTGACCTCTGTGCCTACCTAAGCAGGCACTTAATCTGCTGAGTTATTTGGCCAGCCCTTCAGTGGGTTTATTTTTGACATATAGAAAATAATAGATTTACTGTACTGATTTTTTATACTGCTAAATTGCTGAATTTGATCACCAATTCTAGGGCTTTGGTGGAATTTTCTAGGTATTTTGTGTAGAGGAACATGTGATCAAAATATCAATAATTTGTTTGTTTGCTTGTCTTTTTGAGACAAGATCTTGCTCTGCCTTTCAGGTTGGACATGGGCTGACATTGTAACCCACACAGGTCTTGAACTCGTGTAGATCTTCTTTCTTGCCTCCCAAGTGCTGGGTTTAGAGTTGTGTGCCATCATGCCCGGCTCAAATATCAATAGTTTGATTTCCTTCTTTTCCAAGTATATTTTTTTTATCTGCCTGATTGTTTTGTCTAATGTTTTGAGTATTATAATGAACAGAAATGACAATGCACATCTTTATCTTATTCCTGATTGTAGAACCAAGCATTCAGATTTTCACTTATTAATATGATATAGGTAGTAGTTTCACCATAAATGTCTTTGATCCTATGGAGATAAGGTCCCTATTTTGTTTAGAGATTTATCTTGAACTGGTGTTAGATTTTTATCAAGGACTTTTTCCTGGGCCACTGAACTTATAAAGTGATTTTTGTCCTTGTTTGTGTTTATGTGATATATTGCATTTATTGATTTGTGTACATTGAATCATACTGCATACCTGGAATGAAGCTTACTTTGCCATGAATTCTTGCAACCTGCTGGCATAATTTTTATTATTTCTTTACCTTTCATTTCTAATTTCATTGCATTTTATCTGCTCATATTCATGGTTGATTTTTAATCCTTGTGTATTGACTTAATCATGGTTTGCTAGTATGTGGTCCATTTTTGATAGTATGACACGTACTGCTGAGAAGAATATGTATTCTGTTGCTATTAGAAACATTATTATATACATCTATTAAATCTATACATTCAAAGGTGTGGTTCAACTCTATATTATTTTGTTAAGTTTTGTCACGATCATGGGATATTGTGGTCCCCTATTATAATTGTGATGACATTTATCTAATATTTTATATCCAGTATTTTATAAAGTTTAGTGTGCCAGTATTTGGTGCATACATATATAACAATTGGTTTGCAATTATTGTCACTTCTATTTGAGTTATTGCTTTATCCAATATGTAGAGATCTTTTTGCCTCTGCTATTCAGTTCTGGCTTAAAGATCTGTTTCTTTGAAAAGGAGATCACTATAACTGGTTTTCAGTTTCTCTTTGCCTGAAATATTATTTCTTATCCTTTATTTCTTAGGCTATGAATTTCTTTTTGTTTTGGATCCATTGTGCCAGTTTATGCATTTTGATTGGCAAACAGTTACCATACACATAGAGAACTATTACCAAAGGAATTGATTTACTACTGTAAAAATGTAAATTTTGGATGCTGATTTCCCTTTTATTTTACTATTGTCTTAACCATTCACCCTGCCTGTGTATTTATCCTGTTAGACCTTTTGAAATATTTAGCTTCATTTTATCTTTCAAGTGCAACCATAAAAAGGTTTTGGATTGCAAGTTGATAAAATATCAGAGATTCACATCAAGAAAAAAGAAAAAGATGCAGGTTCAGGGCTGTGGAGTTAGCTCATCAGTCTAGGTGCTTGCCCAGTGAAGCATAGCAACTGGGTTCAATCCCCTATACCACATGCCGTGGCATCCCCACGCCAGATGAGCATGGAAACTGGGCTTTGCGGTGGACACCTGTAATCCTCATGCTGGGGAGGCAAGTTGCATAGTGAGACCTGGTATGAAATAAAAAGAAAGATATATATATATATATATATATATATATATATATATATATATATATACAGATTCATCTAGCAAATGATCAAGCTAGTAAAGAAGACAGAAATATATTTACACAGTTTTTTGGGGGAGATGGCTCAGCCTGCCCTGAGGGCAGGGTGAACCTGCCATGTGGTGCTGGTGATGGAACTGCAGTCCTCTGCACCTGCCTAAGGTTTCCTAAGCAGGTACTTGAGACTGCTGAGCTATCTCACCAGCCCTATACAGTCATTTTTGAAAAATCAACCAATCCTGTAGTGGAATAAATGTAAAGAAATTTAGTCACATCCTTCTGCTTCAGAAAAACCAAACTGGGAAGAAGGGATAAATAGTGAGAGAAAAGGCACTTAGAATTCCTTTCAAAAAAGTGCCAGAGGAGAATATAGAAATCTGTGACTGTACTTTTGGAAACAAGAGATTCATTTTTTGGACCACTTTTTGATATTGTCTGTTCCTTTATCTGTTGCTCAAATAATTTTCAGTTATCTAGATCTCAGATAGTTTGAGAAACTCACTGCATGGAAAACATGCCAAAAATATTGTCTAGGTATATATATATATATATATATATATATATATATATATATATATATATAGTCTTGATTTATCTTGGTCTTAATCATCCAACAGAAAAGTGTAAAAATGAGGTATAAGAAAGTAAAGCTATATTAATATGCTGAGCTATAAAATTCTCAAGTCAACAACTTCTGACAGTGCCAATTCTATGGGTAACCCTCTACTATTGTGGACTACTGAACTATATTGGATTATTTTGATAAATTTATGCACTTACAATATTTAAATGGCAATAGGACACCAATCTCTGACAAACCTAAATAAAAATGAGGATAAAAATGAAGGACCATGTTATATCTGTATATACAAAATAGTTAGGATAGATATACAGCTACTTTATCTTAATTTAATGAGAATAAAGATTTTTACTAATAGTGTTTGAACAGGATGTCATCTCTACATCTTCTACTATGAATAATGAATAACTACTATGAAGACAACAACAACAAAAATTAGGAAAGGAAGAGCTCTACAGCATAGGGCAGATGATATCCCAAGAGAGATCAGAGTTAGAGACAGAGATTAAGTTCCACTGTGAAAAGAGAGAAGAATGCTTGAGGGAACATATGCCAAGCTCTAGGTATGCTAGAGATGCCTCAAAGCTATAATAAACTGTTGGTGAAGATAACATGATATCATAAAATTTCAATTGATTAACAAGGAGAAAAGAGGAAAAAGTGGAACAAATAAAATATAATCAATTATATAATGTATTTTACAATGCATAAAATGTAGTGCTAAATGTGTTGCAAGCCCCCAAGACCTCCAAGCAAGCAATCAGCCTGACAAACCCCAGACTTACTTGCCTGGAAACTCCTCAGAGCCCCTGCTCCCTAGCTGGCTGAGCAGGCCAGAATTTTTGCAACTCCCGCAGCACCTGATCCACCTCACATGGCCTGGTGAGTGGGTGGGAACTCTTTAGCACTCCCCAGTGCTCCCTAGACCAGAGACCCAACAGAGGGGAACCACAGGCTCACAGTTGTACCACAAGACCTGCAGCAAAAAGAAACTCAACAAACAGCTAGATCTAGGCCATGCATAACTGGATAATCTTAAACTTAATAGACTGATACCCAAATCTCATTATACACTAAGGTTGTAACTGAACCATAGCTCTACATCAAAGGGCAGAGGTGAGTATATGACAAAGACAAGTAGAAAAATGCAGTCTCAGGAGTCAAATCCACCAATAAATGCAGAGGACACTAGCTTAGCTGAAATGAATGAATTAACAGAGATGGAAGTAAAGAAACAACAGCAGAAAGGTATAGAGGAACTCATGCTAGAATTAATGCCAGGAATAAAAAAAAAAAATTGAATACATAGTATCTGAAGTAATGAACCAAATCCAGAAATGTACGGGAGAAAACCAATGCCCACCCAGAACAAGTGCAGAGAACACTAATTCACATGAAATGTATGAATTAACTGAGTTGCAAACAATGAAACAACAGCAAAAAGGTAAAGAGGAACTCAAAGCAGAAATAATTTCTGAAATAAAAAATAATTCTTTGAAATCATAGCACCTAGTGTAGAGAATCGATTCTGGAAATATATAGAGGAAACTCAATTTGGGAAAAAAACTGCAGTAAAAGAATTAATAGGTATCTCTGAAGAAGACATTGATAAAAAAGAATAGGGGAGATCAGAAATATGTTGGATTCCTGGCGTGAGCAATACAGGAAAGAAATAGAACTCATGAAGCAGAGTCAAAGAGATATAGAAGAACTTAAAATCTCAATCACAAGTTTACAAAGCCATTTGAGTGAAAGCGAAGACAGAGTTTCAGATATTCAAGACGCTGGCACAGCTAGTGAAAAGGTGAGAAAGGATATCTTAAAAACAGTGAGGATGCAGGAAAAAGTAATCCATCACCTGCAAGATGATGCCAGGATGAACAATGGTATCAATGAGAGTGAAGGAGTCAACACAAATGATATAAAAAGATTACGAGCAGAAGTAATAGCAAAAAACTTCCAAATTATGAGGAAACCATCCAACATTCAAGTAACCAAAGCATATAGACACCAAATAACTTCAACCCAACTAAAAACATGCCAAGACATATAATAGTCAAGATCCCAGAAATCCAACATAATAATAATATACTGAAAGCTGCTAGAGAAAAGAAGCAGATCACGTTCAAAGGAAAACCCATCAGAATTATGGCCGATTTCTCTACACAAACCAAGAAGGCAAGGAGAGCATGGAGCAGAGTACTTCAAGCCCGGTATGAAAAATATTCCAGTCCAAACTACTATACCCTGCACAACTCTCTTTCAAGTTTGTTGGAGAAGTGAAATAGTTTCACAACAAAGAACAGCTAAAGAATTTCATGATGTGAAAGCCAACCCTACACAGGCTACTGAAAGATGTTCTAGAGAGAGACCACAATGACCAGAACTCCACGAATGAGAATGGAAGGAACCCACTAAACAGGACAGACAAATAAACACAGGATACAAAGGAGCAAACAATAGCAGGTAAATACTGTGACAAACATAAATCAACACATTGCAATTATAACCATCAATGTAAATGGACTCAGTTCACCAATTAAGAGAAATAGACTGGCACAATGGATTAGGAAACAAAATCCAACAATATGCTATACACAAGAAATGCACTTAACTCATAAAAGACATTCATAGGCTTATAGTCAAAGGATAGAAAACAATACTACATGCCCCAGCACCTCAAAAAAAAGCAGGAGTAGCAATTCTATTCTCAACTTCAAACCAAGAATAACCAAATGACACAAAGAAGGAAACTATTTATTGGTTAGGTGAAAAATTCAAGAGGAAGAGGTAATGCTCATAAATATCTATGCACCAAACACAGGAACACCCAACTATGTAAGACATATCTTAATGTACCTGAAAAATCAAATACCTAAGAAAACCATCTTAACAGGAGACGTTAAAACCCCCTTATCTCAAAAAGATAGGCCAACCAGACAAAAAATTAGCAAATAAATAGCAGAACTGTACCAGAGCTTGGAATAAATGGACCTGGTGTACATGTACTGAATGTTCCACCCAACCACAGCCAAATATACATTTTTTTCAGCTGCATATGGGTCATTTTCTAAAATAGACCACATAGTAGGCCATATGTCATGCTTAAGTATATGCAAGAAAACAGAAATTATCCCATGCATATTATCCAACCACAGTGCAATGAAACTGGATATAAATGATAAAAGAAACAAGAAAAGCAACTAAATTCATGGAAATTAAACAACACCCTATTCAGCAATCAATGGATCACAGATGAAATTAAATAAGAACTTCAGAAATATCTACAAATCAATGAAAATTCAAAAACAACTTACCGGAATTTATTGGATGTGATGAAATCAGTTCTCAGAGGGAAAATCATAGCTAAGAATTCACAAATTAGGAAAACAGAACAGGAACAAATAAACACCCTATGTTGCACCTCTGACATCAAGTAATGGAAGAGCAAAGAAAACCCACGGCCCAAAGACAGGAAGAAATAAAGATTAGAGCAGAAATTAATACACTTGAAGTGAAAACAGTTCAAAGAATCCACAAAACAAAATGCTGGTTTTTGAAGGACTAAATAAAGTTGATAAGCCCTTTGTTAACCTCATCAAAAAAAAGGAAAGAAAAAATTCAAATCTAAGCAATAAGGAATTGAAATCACCACAGACCCAGTGGAAATTCTGAAGATTATTAATAGATACTTCGAACATCTTTACACTCACAAATAGAAGACACAGAAGAAACGGTCAGATTCCGCAAAAAGTACAAATTACCAAAACTGAATCAAGAAGATATAGTAACTCTCAGTAATACGATAAATCCAATGAAACACGAAACGTAACAAAAAACCTGTGAACAAACAGAAGTCAAGGTCCTGATGGATTCACAGCTGAATTCTACAGGAAATTTATAGAAGATATAATCCATACACTCCACAAACTCTTCAGTGCAATTGTAAAGGAAACAGTCTTCCAAAAATCATTTCTAGAGGCAAATATTATACTGATTGAAAAACCAGGGAAGACACAAACATAAAAGATAATAACAGGCGAATCTCCCTTATGAGCACTGATGCAAAAATCCTGAATAAAATCCTAGCAAACAGAATGCAGGAAATCATCAAGAAGATCATGCACCATTACCAGGTAGTATTCATCATACAGATGCAAGGATGATTCAATATTCAAAAATCTATAAATGTAATACACTATATTAATAGACTGAAATCTGAAAACCACACAATCATCTCAATTCATGCAGAAAAAGCTTTTGACAAAGTCCAACACTCATTCATGTTCAAAGCTCTACAGAAAATTGGAGTAAAGGCCTCTATCTCAATTTGATAAAGCCCATCTATGACAACCCAATGGCTAATATAATTCTCAATGGGGATAAGCTGAAATCTTTTACTCTTAAATCAAGTACAAGACAAAGATGTTATCTAACACCCCTCCTATTCAATATGGTTTTGGAATCATTACCAAGAGCCATTAGAAAAAAGGGAGAGATAAAAGGAATAAGAATAGGTAAACAAGAAGTTAAATTTTCACTATTTGCAGATGTCATAATACTTTACATAAAAGATCCAAAAAATTCCAAGAAGCTCCTAGAATTGATACAGAAATTTAGTAGCATAACGGGATTCAAAGTCAATACTCAAAAGTCAATAGCATTCCTCTACACAGATAACAAACACACTGAGAGGGAATCTATAGAAACAATACTTTTCACAATAGCACCGGGGAAAATGACATATCTTAGAATTCACTTAACAAGGGAAGTCAAAGATCTTTTCACAGAAAATTAAAACACACTAAGAGAAGAGATCACAGAGGATTTCAGAAAATGGAAAGATATTTCCTGCCCTGGATAGGAAGAACCAACATTGTGAAGATGGCCATACTCCCAAAATTGTTGTACAGATTTAACACACAATCCTGTTCAAACTGCCACCACCACACCTCTGAGACCTAGAGAAACCATTCCTGAAATTTATTTGGAACCACAAAAGACCTAGAATAGCAAAGGCAATCCTGGCCAAGAAAGAAAATGCAGGAGGCATCACAATTCCTGACTTAAAATTACACTACAAAGCCACTGTCATAAAAATCAACATGGTATTTCAACGAAATAGAGTTAAGGATCAATAGAATAGATTAGAAGATGGGGAGGCCTCTGTGAATACACTTAGCTTACTATTCTTTGACAAAGGGGCCAACCATGCTTCCTGGAAAAGAGATAGCCTCTTTAACACATTGTGCTAGAAAAACTGGCTTTCTATAAGCCAAAAACTAAAACCTGACCCAGCTCTATCACCATGCAATAAGTTAAAGTCAAAATGGATTAAAGATCTAAGTA
This sequence comes from Ctenomys sociabilis, assembly GCA_004027165.1. Taxonomy (NCBI): domain Eukaryota; kingdom Metazoa; phylum Chordata; class Mammalia; order Rodentia; family Ctenomyidae; genus Ctenomys; species Ctenomys sociabilis. The sequence continues at coordinate 2,142 of PVKA01014902.1, read as the reverse complement.
TTAAAACAGAATTATTCAATCTCCTGGAATAGAAAATAGGAGGAACTCTTGGAGACATATGGGTAGGCAAACAGTTCATGAACAAACATGTATTTGTGTGGGAAATGCTTGAAAGAATTAGCAACTGGGATCAATTCTTCTTGAGGAGTTTCTGCACTTCAAAAGAAATTGTCAACAAAGTGAAAAGACAAACCACAAATTTTGAAAAAATCCTAACTAATAAGCACTCAGACAAAAGTCTGCTCTCTAGAATATAGAAAGAACTAAGATATATTATGACCCTCAAATGTTAAGACTCAATGCAGAAATGGGTATCTGAGATAAATACACACTTCTCAGAGGATGAAATAAAAGAAGCGTATAACTATATGAAAAAATGCTCCACACGGCGAGCCATCCATGAAATGCAAGTTAAAACAACACTGAGATACCATCTCACTCCTGAAAGAATGGCTATCATAAAGAAATCAACCAACAACAAATGTTGGAGAGGATGTGGGGAAAAGAGAATCCATCTCCACTGCTGGTGGGAATGTAGACTGGTACAACCATTGTGGAGGTCAGTGTGGAGACTTCTCACCAAACTAGGACTTGAAATCCCATTCAAGCCAGCTATCCCCCTTCTGGTAATTTTCCCAGAAGAAGTGAAAACATCATATCATAGTGAAATATGTGTACCTATGTTTATAGCAGCACAATTTGTGATAGCAAAATCTTGGAAACAACCAAGATGCCTGTCACATGAGAAATGGTTCAAAAATATGTGGTATTTATATACAATGAAATATTACTCAACTATAAAGAATGATGAACTTGAACCATTTATACTGAAGAGGATACCACCTGAACATATACTCATAAGTGAAATAAACCAAACACATGGGCAAATGTCCTATAGTATCCCTATTAAGTGTGAAAAGAAGAAATACAAATACAAATGTATAACAACAACTATAAAGAATTTAGTCAGATAGTTAAGGTAAACTGAACTGCATATGTTGCAGGGTACTAATCTGCTTCTCTTCTGGATGGTTAACAACCTAAGACCACAGATCAAAAATTTGAGAAATGGATGGGCTGCAAGGTCAGCCATCATTTTGGCCGTAGCCTTTCAAGGTCAGTGAAGACTCAGGACAGAAGAACCTGTAGTCTAACATCATGGAACTCAGTTGTGCCCCAAATTTTCTGATTAAGGAGATTATGGAGCCACAGAGAAATGCGATAGATGATCAATAGTGTGCCTAAGGAGAGTCTCATGGAGAGAAAACTTTCTATCAGGCTCTCACAGAGAGCAAACTGGTCAAGCAATGGCCATAACTCATCCACATGGCTGACACTGACAAAGGATCTAGTGTGAGGCACTGGGTTACAGGATAAACCCTGAAGTGACTTGGATGACCTCATCAGATACAAAATCTACATTTTTGTTATATAGTTCTTGCTTTATCTCAGTCTTAACATTCCATCAGAAATTTATAAATATGAGGTATATAAAATAAGGCCATAATAATAGGCTGAACTGTAAATGGCTCCAGTCAACAACTTCGTCAGACAACCCACAATTATGGTCTGGTGTACTATGTTTGATTGTTTCACTGAGTGTAGGCACCTAAAATAATTGAATGACAATGGAATGCCCATCTTTGACAGGACTAAACAAAAAGGGTGATACAAAGGAAGAATCATTCTGTCTGTTTGTTTTTTTTATTTTTTAATTTTTTTTATTTTATTGAACTACAAATGTCAATCAGACAGTTTCAAAACACCTTAACAATACAGATTCGATAAATTAATACATTGCAAACTGTTTTCATAATGTTTTGGTATCGTACAAGGTACATGCATGATATTATATTTATAGATATTATTTTAGCAGATATCTCTTATCAGTGAATTAAGAGTGTAGCTGCTTACTTATCTTATTTTTTATACATGAATTATAACAAAAATTCAATAATTATTTTCCTAGTGGATGACCATAGTACTAGAAGCCGACATAATATCCTGTCCAACCACCATTAGTGCAGATCTTGCCTCTCATAGAATTATGTAGAAGCACAGCGTTATCTATCCCAACTGTACTGTCTATACACACACATCATGATTTTTTCTTTCTACACCCCTTCCTTTGTCTACACCTGT
>PVKA01014901.1:0-51309 GCA_004027165.1 Ctenomys sociabilis | reverse complement strand
AAAAAAAAAAAAAAAAAAAAAAAAAAAAAAAAAAAAAAAAAAAAAAAAAAAAAAAAAAAAAAAAAAAAAAAAAAAAAAAAAAAAAAAAAAAAAAAAAAAAAAAAAAAAAAAAAAAAAAAAAAAAAAAAAAAAAAAAAAAAACCCACAAAAACAGAAAGCAACTAAAATATTTCCAATAAACCATGCTATAGAGTAAACTTCTAGACTCTATTAATGGAGGAACAGGTCAGACTAAGACCAAAGCAAGACCAAGACAATTCCAGTCCTGTAGAACCATATGTAAACCCTGGGGGAAGATACAGAACTAGAGGAGATTCTCATCGACACATCTCTTCCAACCAAGCCCTACCTCCTAACAGTGTATTCCTTGAGGAACTCACCAATGTTTTAATTCACCAGTGAGTATACCCTCATTGCCTATGATCCAATCTCTTCTCAAAAATTTACACACTTAAACATAATGGCATTTTGGAGTACATTAAAGAACTAAGATATAACAGAAAGAATAGAGGCTTCTGGGCTCCACCAGTAAGTGAGTAGAGTGAAAAAAGTAGCAATGTTCAGAGCAGTACTTACCACACATGGTGAGTGGGTACAAGAGTGCATATGGCAGAAAAAGAAAAAATTCTTTTAAACTGTTGGGTCCGCGCTGACCCAGATCTCCGCGGGCAGGGAGACGCCAAGAGACGAGGGTGAGAGCTCAAAAGTTTATTGAACCACATGTGGGACCCCGCACCTAAGGCGGCTGTGGAGTGCTGAGCTGTCGTTACAGGCAGGTTTATAAAGGGAAAACCCACAAAATTAGGGGGAGGCAAGTGAACTACAGAAGCTAATTGCATTGGTTAATAGGGGTTGACCTTTACATTGATTGGCTCCACGCGGGGGGATTTTTCTGACAGAATAACATATTTCTGTAACGCTTGGCTCGGTGCAAAGGAGTTTCTCAGGCGGAACAACATGTTTGGGTAATCTTGGGGGGGACATCTTGTGGTTGTTAGGGGGTAAGAGGGAAAGTTGAGCAAGCAGGTTACAGATGCCAATAGCAACCGTTATTGTATAGGTGACCTTTACCAGGATTGGTTGAGGGCCATCTGGGGGAACAGAGTTTGAGGACATTGTGTGTATACAGCTATAGTTGCTTGGGAACTTTGTAATCAATTATAACTTTCCCAGATCATTTAGCAACAGGTGAAACAAAGGGCTAAGATGGAGCTAGTCTAGCGTGGGGCTGGGTGTTGTCTTGGGGCTTTTTATTTTTACCTTTACAAAACTCAATTGCATCAAACATTTTTTAATACATGCTCCTTTTTTAACTTTTAGGATTGACTTTTCCCTTAACACTAGTCTTAAGTTTGTGGCAGTTGCAATCACATGACAAAATGTACCTTAGCAGAAATATGGACTTATAATTGCAGTCACTCAACTCTTTGGAAAGTCTCCTCCTGCCCCTCCAGCTCTAGTAAGTATTGTTATACATGTGGCTGTCTTCACCTGTTTCTGAAGTGCAAACTGATCCTCTGTGTGTCTGTGTGTTAAGGTGCATAAGTCACCCATTTCTCTATGCCACGATAGTGTCCCCAAAATGGAAATAGGTGAAATAAATGGGTTGAATAAATATTCTGATACTTTATTCACTAAACTATTGTTCCTTTGCTGATTAAAATGTTGTCGATCTCAGAACAGGAGGGATGGAATTTTCTGGGTTGAATATATTCCTTCTGAGCCTCCAACTAATACTCAGTACTCAATCAGAATAACTTTTGTAGATTTTTTTATTTTTGTAATTTGGCTTGTAACTTGGTATCTCATTTAATTTCTCTTCCTACTACCCAGTTGTCTTCATTACTTTTTTCTTGTTGCTCAGGCAAATTGCCTGATTCCAAAAATTAAGGAAGAAAAGGTTTGTTTAGCTTACATTTTATGAAGGCCCCAGTCCATAATCAGTGGGCTCCAAGTAGGGTAGTGTAGCAGTTCTTGATGTCATGAAAGCAACAGGAGAAAAAAGGAGAGAACACGGCTCATATTATATGCAAACTACCAGCCCCAAGGCGGGTGTAGCACTCATACCTAATTCCAAATTTGCATCATGAATCAGTTGCACCCTCTAGAAAGCCCAACCCATTACATGAGGCTTTAGGGGGACATCCAGACACAACCTACAACACCGCGTTACATAGAGGAAAAAAAAATTGTGCTTAAGGACAGTTTACTTGAAGGACTGGATTGGAAAATTATGCAGCAAAAAATAAAAGGTTAAGGATCACCTTTATTGTAAACCTTTTCAAGAGTACCTGCTCCTATATTGAGCATATTATATATTGTTAAGACACACACACACACATGCACACACACATATATATAGTTAAGATGTATATATCTTAACAAATAGCTAAATAAAATGATATATTTGTTTCATAGAACTTCATAGAATTTTTCTCATGTAATACTATATAATACTATATAATAGTAATACCTACACTAGTGAATCTTTGACACATTTTTCTAAAAGTCTTATTCAATATGAATAATAGTAAGATAAAAACCAAGAAAAGAGTAAGGTTATTTTATTTAGAATTTACTAGTTACCAAGAGTTTTCATGGCAAATATTTTCAATGTTATTAATATAACTTCCTCCTATGAAAATTTTTGCTACTACTCATGTTATAATCTTTCTGTTAGTCACAGATTTATTGCTGATCTCATGCTCTTGTGTAAAATTATTGTATTGTCTAGGCACATTGCTCATCTCAGGGATTTGAAGTTCTTAAAACTAAAGGAATTTATGTTTTTCAGTCAAGAGGTAAAATAGTAGGAGTGCAGGCCCAGCGTGTGAGTGAGACCGACCCGGGCTGCTGGGTCCTGAAGCAACCTTGAGCACAGGCTTGGCATGTGAGTGAGACCGCCCAGGAGACCAGACCCTGAAGTGACCCAGAGCACAAGCCCAGCTTGGAACCCTTCGGCAGAACTTCCTGCAAAGAGGCTAGAAGCAAGACCTACCCAGCTAATTCAGGAGCAGAACACCTTGCCAGTATGACACAAAGGGTTCACCTGCAAGGCTGCAGCAGGAAGAAGTGGAGCACAGCAGCCAGACCCAAGCCCTATCCACTTGGAGGAGTCTGAACTTCCTAGATCTGGACCTGGTGCTAAGGTAATAACTATATCTAAGCTCTACATCAAAGGTCAAAAATCATTTTTGGTACACAAAATGACAAAAAGAAGGAACAAAAAGCAGTTTCAGGCCCCGTGTCCACCCAGTACAAATGCAGAAGACACTAGCATAGAGGAAATGGGAAATGGCCCAATAATAGTGTTGGAAGTAAAGAAACAGCTGCAGAAAGGTATAGAAGAGATCAGATCAGAAATAATTTCTGAAGTAAAAAATGTAGTGATAACTATAACCAAAGAAGTACTAAGTGCTTCTAAAGAATACACTGATAAAAAAATAGAGCAGAATATAAAAATGTTGGATCCCCTGAATAAGCAATACAGGAAAGAAATAGAATGTATGAAACAGATCCAAAGTGATATACAGGAAATTAAAACCTCAATCACAAGCTGACAAATCCATTTGAGTGAAAGTGAAAATAGACTCTGAACTCAAAGACACCATTGCAGCTAGTGAAAAAATAAGCAAAGATCTCTTAAAAACAACTAGGATGCAGGAAAAATAATTCAACACCTGCAAAATGATGCAAAGACCAACAATGCAAGACTAATAGGCATCAATGAGAAGGAAGGAGTCAATACAAATGATATAACAAGAATCTGGGCAGAAGTCATAGCAGGAAACTTCCCAAATATGGGGAAAAATCTGACATGCAGGGAACTGAAGTATATAGAACTCCAAATAACATCAATCCAATTAAAACCACTTCCAGACATATAATAATCAAGATCCCAGAAATTCAGCACAGGAACAGAATACTAAAAGCCACTAAAGAAAAGAAACAGAACACACTTAAAGGAAAACCCATCAGAATAAGGGCAGATTTCTCTTCGAAATCCATCAAGTCAAGAAGAGCATGGAGCAAAATACTTCAAGTCTTGCAAGAAAACAAATTCCAACCAAGACTGATATATCCTGTTAAAAATCTCTCTCTCTCTCTCTTTTTTTTTTTTTTTTGTTTTTTTTGTGGAACCAGGGATTGAACTCAGGCCCTTATGCTTGCAAGGGAAGCACTTACTCCACTGAGCCATCTCCCTGGCCCCAGAACTCTCTTTCAAGTATAATGGAGAAGTAAAATACTAATTTCATGATGACAAAGCCAAGCCTACACAGACTACTAAACGATATTCTAGAAGGGGAGCAGTATGATCACAACCCTATGGACAAGAATGGAAAGAACCCACCAAATGCGGCAAACAAACACAGGAGAAAAGGAGGTATACAATAGTAGTCTTTCAGTTATTCTTTTTTATACAGCAGGAAAATATTTCCATCATCACACACTACAAATGAACTTCTTTTGCACCCTTTGGGTCATGATTCCATGTGGGTCTACAGGGTGGATTTCAAGGAAATAGCTGTAGCTCAGTCCCACAAGTGACACCTGGCCACCAGTAAGTGTCATGGTCATTATCCATGTCCACAGCACACTAGAACTTTGTGTGATATCCTATCCCCAAATTGTCAGAAGTGATGCTCATTTATTTTTCATTCCAGCATTTATCCTATGTTTTATTGTTAGTATTTCTTTACTATCATGAAAACGTTTTCTTCGTTCAAATGTTTTGAAAAACTTAATTTTTAATTAATTAGTATTTAATTTTCTGAATAATGCTTAATCTTAATTTTTGTTTTAAAATTTATAGCATATCTTTGGTTTATAATTTATCTAAAAGACATCATGTGATATCTTCTCCTAGTATTAGAAACTTTAAAAAGTATATTTCTCTTTTCTGTTGACTTTATATTACTTCTTCCCTGTCCTTTATACACACATACACATGCATATATATGAAAAAAATTCATGTATAACCCAAAATAGATTGGTACTGTTTCATAGAAATCTTCAGTGACCTTTTAAATAAGGGTTCACCTAATATATTTTATGTAGTCCTGCATAACTATCACTTTGAGAGCTCTTTATTGTTCATCCAGGAGCATGCTGCAACTTTTCATGCCTTTGAATTATACTCTTTGTTATTTCCTAAATACTGGAGGTATTAAAATATTTCAAGTTTGTACAACTGGAAAATATTTTAGTTTTAGTTTTCAAAGAGATGTTTGCTCCATATAAAATTCCAAGAGGATATATCATTTTTTTTCTTTCAGTCCTTTAATTAGTCTAGTTTCTTACACACATGATCCTTTTTTTTCTTTCTAATATGGAATACAATGCTATTCAGTTTTGTTCTTCCATAACTAATATTTTTTATGTATATGCTTTAACCATCTTTTTCTTTGTAATAAGTTTTGGACAATTTCATTTTTGTGTGTCTTGGTATGATTTTATTTAAATTTCTTGTGCAGCAGGTTCATTTTTCTTGGAAATGTGGTAATATAAGTTGAACTAAATTCAGAAAGTTTAAATCTTTATATATTTATTGCCTACTCCTTTCCACTTTGACAATTCTAATTATATGAATATAAGAAAAAGAAAGGAGCAGTTAATGCTTACAATGTTTGTTTTTATTCTGATGTTTTTCCTCTCTTGAATTTCTCATAACTTCTTAGTTATTGATTTTTTTAAAAACAAAACTTATACATTTATATCTGGTAATCTGAAAAGCTAATTTGCACATAGCATCATGCAATACTGCAACTATTGTTGGATTCCTATTACTTTGATTAGTCAAATCTTCTATCATGTGTAATGTTGTTTTCTTCTATCCCTATTCTGTATTCTTTAAAAATAATAATAAAAGGAAAATAAATAAATAAAGAGGCAAAATAACATATTTTACGAACTCATACAAGCTGAGATAAAGTATTTCTATATATCTTATTCATGGAATTTATTATATAAAACAGTAAAACCAACAATTAAACAGTTTTTTTGTGTTACAGATTTGTAAATTAAAATGATTCTAGAGACAAAAAAAGTAGCAAAATAAAATTTGGGATTCAAAATCATTGTTACCCAAAATCAATTAAAGGTTACGTGTTTAATCTAAAGTAATGCTTAAGGGGTGCTACCTAAAAGCACATTATGGCTGTAATTGGGCTCATGACTTACTCTATAAACACACTGTCACAAGCTCTTTCATAAAGATTTTCTGCCCATCATTCTAATTTTGTTCTTGCATTTCTTTACATTTCATCTTCCATGAGAAAAAAAAGTTCCATAGTTTACAAGTGCCTGATGTTTAATATTGGGCGACTACTTGTAAACTTAGAAATATAAGATTTGAAGTTGTGAGTACTTTTTAGAACAAAACTATTAGGAAGAGAAAATTAAAGCTATCACTGAAAAATCTCACAAGTAAAAGTCTCGTATCCATCTGGGAATCCAGGAAAAAAGGAAACAGCTCCAATCTGCATCACATTGTGAGTCCACCTCAAGGTAAGTCCATACATAGACTGCAAGGATCTTTGAGACCCATCTCCACAAACCAGCTGGCAGTAACTATGCAGTATGCAGGAATGACCTCAAATCACATAAATATGTCCCATCAGATGGTGTGAATTCTCTGTCCCCTTCCATTAGTTGAACAATAAAACTGCCAGTGGTTCCTGCAGCATCAGGTAAAGTGACTGAGAAAAGCCAGGGTGACCTCAGGCAGTCATCGTTACTTCTTATGTTCCAAAGCATATCAGTTTTGTAGCATTTTTTAAAAGATGTAGTAGTGCATGAATGGGTTTTGTGACGATTAACCTTCATTTCCAGCTGTACTGTGTCATGAAATTACTAAAACGCGCTTCTAGGTGTGTCTGGAGGGGTCATCTGGGTCTGAGCTTGTGTGTCATTATTGTTTGGCTCATGTTGCCTTCAACCCGATTGGCTTTGGAATACTTGATGACTTTAAGCAAATGAAGATTCTACTCATGTAACTCTCGGCTTTGGGTGCTTTCTCGGTGAAGAGAAAGCTAGCTGGTGCAGGGACCAGTTCTGGCTTGTGTTCCCTTCCTCTCTGCCCGACTTGTCTTGCTCTCTGCTTCCTAGCCATCCTGAAGTGGGTGGTCTTGCCCTGTGTCAGCTCAGACCCACAGCAACGGAGCCACCCTGCCATGGAGGAAGACTGAAATGAAGGCAAATATGCCATGTTCTCCTTTAAGTTGAGTATTTCAGGCATTTAGGGCCAGCAATAGAAAGCACGATTAATGCATATTGTGTTCTCTTCTGAAATCTTCACTGTTGCCAGTCTCAAGTTACGTTTCTCTCATTGCTGGGACAAAAATGCTTGACACTTCAAAATTAAGGAAGGACGGGTTTATTTATCTCACAGTTTGTGGAGATTTTTCACTTCATTTCTGACTGGCTCCAAGGCAGAGCAGCACAGGGCAGAGGGCAGCAGTTCGTGGCAGCAGAGAACAGCAAAACAGCAAGAGCAAAATGGGAGGAGCAGCAGGGGAGACAGAGCAAGGTTCTCTCCTTCCTTATGTCACATTCAGGTCATCCGTGGGTGTGGTACTCATATATGTAATCCCAGCAGCACTCACACCTGTACACCCAGCATTGGTTCATAAATATCACGAACTCTAGAAGCCTGCCACAGTGATTGAATGAGGCTTTGGAGGGACACCTAGACATGAGCCATAACAGTACCTGTGCCAGTCCAGACGACTGGATCACAAAATTCTTCTGGGAGCCAGAGAACAACCCCTCTCTACCTCAACTCTACTCATTTCCAAAGTAAGAGAATTGTCTTGTTCTTGTGTCTCTGTCACTTCTTTCATAAATTGAAAATAGTTTTCATTAAACAGTTAAAATAAAAGTGAGGTGAAGCTATTTCAAACTTCAAATGATAACTTTCTATATATAATTTTGACAGTAGGTAGCATGTATGGATTGTTAATGAAAAGATAGTTAAGAAATATTATTTAAGTTTCCTGTAAAATTATTATGATTACTTGAAGTTTGCAAAGGTTAATTTTTCCACTTGACATTAATTGTAACTATAACAACAAGCATTTTTAAAAAATCCAAATCTCCTATTTATATTCATAAAAATATACTGCCTCCTTTAAAATGACTTTTAATGCATCAAACATTCATTTTTTAAAAAAGATATTAATTACAGGGTCTCACTAGGCAGCTCAGATTCGTTGTTATCCTCCTGTTTTCAGCCTCCCCAGCTGTAGGATTATAGGCATGGGCCACTATGCTCAGTTCTGGTGGCCAGCTCAGTAGGCCTGCCCAAGGATCGCGATGCTGCTGCTAAAATGTTTGTTTGTCTTTTTATGTGTGTATATGTTTTGTGTTTGGAGATGATAAAAATAAGCACATTCATATCCAAGAAACATATAGAATTGCTATGTGGAAATACTGCAAAGAGTAAGTACTTTCTTTTATTTCTGGCTTACAAACTAGGGTCTTCGAAGATGCAGAAAGGGAGAGGAAGGGATTTCCATATGTGTTAATTCATGAAAATGCACTTCATAATTTGCTCTTCCTACAACTGTCTATTTTGATGATCAGAGCTGGTTTGGAGGGATATGACTTTTGGATACTCAAGTACACTGAGGTAATCATCTTCCATTTATTAATCATTAATGGAGAAAAAAGTACTTCTAGATTCTCAAATTATTTTTTTACTTTTAAAACAGATATCCATTATATGAGTTTGTTTTTAAAACTATAAATATATAAAACATCAAGACCAGTGTTTAAAACTGACTTTTAGTATCTCAAAAATACAATGCCAAATTGATGTAACAAAATTGGAGATTTCATTAGCTTATTCTTAGATTGTGTCTTCTCCAACTTCATAAAATTTATTACTGGACTTAAGAAGCACCATAAGAATAAGACAGAAGAAGATATTCTACAAAGATGTTCGTGACATCAATTTATTTTTCATTTTTCCCATGGCATAAAAAAATATTCAAGAGCTGAGATGCCACTGACATCAAAGGAAGAGTACAGTTACATTAGCTTAGAAATGTGCAGGACATGATAAGCAATGACCCCTTTGATTCTATAAATAGAGTCCAGCACACAGTCGCACAAGCTTACAATTCCACCCATTCATCTTTTGAAAAATATGTTATATAAGAAGATTCTATAATGGTGATATGATATGATATGATATGATATATATATATAATATATACCTTGGAAAAAATCAATGTTTGTATACATGCAAGTGAGCAAAATTAAAATTTTAAAGGTAAATAACTTCAAATGAATTTCATTACTGTATGTGGATTATGGAAGTCATGAGATTGTCAGTATAATGAGCAGAATGCTTTCTTCTAATGAAATTTCATCTGTGAGAATTTATTAAGTTTTATTTCAGGAATTATGTGAGCACAATTCTTTGACCTTGTTGAATTTTTACATATTTAATTTACAAAAGAAGAAATGAGAATTATCACAAGGATCTAGTAATCATTTCAGGAAATGGAGGAATCTTTTGGAGAAACCTTCCTTACTGTTTTCTAAGGAAACACTGAAGGATAATAGCATTGAATTTAGGTTTATCCCCTCTTTATTCGATGTCTGTGAGAAAAATGAAGGACATTATCTATCCATGATAGAGAGATAGGGAGATATAATTTATAGGAGTATGTTTTATTTAAAGCTATATATCTTGGTAATGATTATTTGAAATTATATTTATTTAGCATCTAATAGTTGAGTGTGTATGTGTATTCCCATTAAAATTCCTGTTTGCTTCCAACAAAATTTGCAGACTTAGGTATTATATAAAAAATACTGTTTTGTGACATTTATCAGCCCTGCATAATATAAGCTCTACCCCAATACTCAGACCCTGTGCACACAGTCAGGTACATGCTCTTCTAGTCTCCCTTCACTCCTGGCTTCTAACCTCTCACTGCCTTGACGTGAGCATCCTTATCCAAGATCATGCCCTCCTCCTTGACAGCATCTTGCATCCTGATTGGTCCACAGCGTGGTACAGAGGTCAGGTCCAATTTTGTTGAAGCAGAGCCTCCATCCTGCCCCAGAATTGTGAAGAGCATCAGCTAAGGTCGCTGTGCAAGCTGCGTCCTGCAAGTGCATCATCGCTCACTGTCTCCCTCTGTCAGTGAAGTCTCTCTTGCTTCTTTACAAATAATGTCCAAGAAAAACAACCCCAGTAAGTGCCCTGCACAGAAATTTCATGGTAGGAGCTTACACCTACCATGTCATTAGGATAGAACTGACAGGCGTGTGACTTGATAAATAATATTTTATGACCACCTGCATTTGAATCATTAACAAGGTGACATTGAGTATGGACATGTAAAGAGGGCTATAACTACGCAGTAGCAGATAACAGAAAGAATTAATTAGCCAGCTCCAATAGATCACAGATATTCATTTATTGCTCATTATAAAGTTGATGTGATGAGAAGAGTTTGACTGTTAAGACATTTGTTTAATTTATAAAGTCTAATGTTCAAACTGAAGTTTATCCTACCCTAAAATCTTGTACTACAAACTTTCTACTGTAAGAGCCTCAAAATTAACTGAAATCCAATAAATATAGGCTCTTGGGAACATTTTTGGGGTAGGTGAGAAATAGAAGTAGATGAGAAAAATGGATGGATTTAGAGTGGGATGCTGAGATTCATGAAGATCGCTTTTGTAAAGCATTCTTGAAGCAGAGGTAATATCGGCAGAATTATCCACCTCAGAACAAAGCAGTACAGCTCATAGGAAATATTTCCCATAGATCTGACAAAGGTTTCAGGACCTTATCCTGAGGAGAAGAGAAATTGTGAATAATTTTCATTGGTAACATTGAGTGATGGTTTTGTTTAGAGGGATTGATAATTATCTTAGCTACTTTGCTGTTAGAGGGCTAATACCTCTGGGGGAATAGTATTATTTAGCAGAAATATTTTTCCTAGATTTGGAGGATAGGCTCTAAATGAAGTATGCTTATCATCCAACACAATCTACAAATATTTTTAAAAGGCCTCAGAAGTAAGTTTTCACTTTCTTATTTATTTCAATTTGAATGTCACTTTGACTTCATTAAAAAGTCTAGGATTTGCAAATCCATGGTGTTTTTATGTTGAAAAGACCAGTAGAAAAAGTAGAAAAGATCAATTTCCTTATGCACTTAAAGAAAAATTAAATAGATATTTTCTCAAAAGAATTCATATTGCTAGAACATGACAAAATGCTGAACAGTGTAGAGGAAGAAGAGATGTTTGGTAGAGAGAGTGTACACATGAAATGCCTAAGATTCACAGCTGGATTGGAGAGGTCTTTAACAGAACAAGAAGAGTTCCAGGCATGTGGAGAGTAGTTTTAATATTTAAGAACAGATACATAATTGAGAGAGACTTTGTGAATTACAAAGAATTATAAATGAAAAAGCACGGGCAGAAATTTTTTGAATGTGAATCAGGAGGACTCATTGAATACTGCGCTTACACGGTGCATTTATTTATTCTGCAAGCATTTATTAAGTGTCTATTATATGTATGTTCATTCAAAACTATTTGGATATCTACTCTGTCAGGTACTGTTGCCTTTGTTAATTTATATGCAATAGCTTCACTATAATAAATTACCTGGGCTAAATCAATTTAAAAGAAGAAAAGGCTTAAATGTGGCTCATGGTGTTGATTGATCTCATTGCTTTTGAGCCTGTGGCAAGGAAGTAGAATTGTGAAGTAGAAGGTGCTACTTGCCTCTTGACAGCTGGAGGACAAGAAAGAAAGCAAGAGAATGGTTTCTTAGAATCCCCTTTGCAGGAACGTCCCCAGTAACTGGACTTCTACCCACTGGGAGACACTCTGCAAGGTTCCACCACCTCTCAATAGTGCCACAGCTGGGGCCTCATGGAATTAACATACGGGCCTTTGATAACACCTAATACCCAACATGACCCCTTGGGAGGAGAGGGGTCTAATGGCAGAAAGTCTCTTACTGGGGATTCGCAATCAAAAGAGATGGAAGGAAACCACATGCTACCTCTTTCTCTGTTTCTGGCTTCCACAGAAGTTCTGTTCTTACTAACAAGAGATGAGGCCATAGCACAGGCCCAAAAGCAACAGCACCCATTAATCTAGGCTGAAACCTCAGAAACTGGGAGCCAAAATAAGCACTTCTTCTTTTAAGATGATTTATTTCAGATATTTACTACAGTAAAACAAATATGGTTAACACAATTGGGGATACAAAAAAATTCCTTCAAAGGGACTGCGGTTCGATTCTTACAGTCCAATGGTAGAGACAGATATTTAAAAGTGAATATAGGGAGATGGCTCAGGGGAATAAGTACTTTCCTGGCAAAAGCAAGGGCCTGAGTTCAATCCCTGGTTCTGCCCAAAAACTAAATAAATAGAAATAAAAATATGAATATAATTTGTTAGAATGATCTTTTTTTTTTTTTTTTTGGAACCAGCAATCAAACTCAGGACCTCAGGGCAGGTTCTGTGCCACTGAGCTGTGTCCGCAACCCCTTAATTTTGTTAGATTTTGTTGAATGCTAACAATTAAAATGCACCAGGCAAGAGCAGGGACTGCGGTTTGATTCTTGGCAACACATGATGCACTAGCCCCGCCCCCAGGAACCCTGAACCAGCCTCTGAGACCCAGCATGGTGGCACAAGCCTGTAATTCCAGCGCTGGGGAGAGTGAAAACAGGAGGATCACTACAAGTACAAGATGAGTAATGAGGTCCTATACCAAATACATAAAAATGCATATAATAATAATAATGATGATGATAGTAATAAAAAATTGTAGCATGGAAAAAAAATGGGACAGTTTTATTTTTCGATACTGTGGAGAGGAAAGTATTTACAAAAAAAGAGACACGTTTAAGCTACAGAGGTGTTGAGGGAGCGAGCTCTGTGTATGTGTGCAACAAGAGCCCAGCGGTGCCACGGAGCATCTGGTCAGACAGTGTGTTAGCCGGGGAAGACCTTCCACAGTGCGACCGGAAAAGAATCAGTGAATGGGAGAAAAGCAGAAGGCGTAGTTTGGGATAAAAGCAGATTATTTAGGTTCTTGAAAGTGATGGTGACAATTTTGTCCTTCTAGAAACTTACATATAATATCAGTGAACACTCTGGTTCGGCATAATAATATTAGGTCTACTACACATATTTAAGATTATTTTCTTTTAAGTGGAAAGAAAACATTATGCCTAGGGATATTCAGCCTCCTTTCAGCCACACATATCTAAGGGCTGTGTTTGTTCAGTAGATGTCTGAGTACCTGGATACAGCTAGTCCTTCTTCCCCCTTTTATATGCGGTCTTATTCTGCTGTGATTTATTGCTCTCCTATGAAAGAATTTGTGGAGGCTTGAGGACATCTCCACCTCTGACGGTCATCCATGTAAATCTGGGCAAGCAGCTTCATTTGTAGAATGAAAAACTGATATTCCATGTATACTTTTGAGAATTGAAATAATTAAATATAGCAATCAACTTCATATATATTATATACTAAATATCCAATTAATGTAACCATTTTTATATTAGCATTATTAAAGCATTAATGAATCCAACTGCCAGAAAATAGACATAAAGGCCTCTCACAGTATGTGGCAGCTTTCCGTTACCTTTTCTGCACATTGTTTTTGATGCCATACAGTTTTAAAAATCAGAAATAAAATGAAACTCGAACCATGAGAAATGTTATTGATTCCAAGTTCCCTTGTATTTGAAAATAGACTTCTTTGTATCTAGCAAAGATGTTTTTCATTCAGCTGCCTTTTCCACACATTTATTAATTCAGACAGACTTCCTCTGGTTTCTGGCTCGCGCGCATGTTCTTGTAAACAGAACTACAGATGGTTATGACAAGTTCTTGTTTGTGCATATCGGAGGGCATGCTGGGTGGCAAATTGCACACTTGTTTTTCCTCAGTAGATTTCAATAAATTTTCTTCCTGCTTCATTTTTTGCCATGATAGGGCATCATATGGCCCATAGTGAATGGATATAAATTTAAAGTAGCATGACACAAAATAAGATGCCAATAACAGTGCTGCAATTGTATCCAGCTTTAATAAGGGTTGTAATTGGTTTTGCTTGAGAAACATATGGGTCAGTGGAAACAGCATCAAAAGTGGGTAAGATGCAGTACAGGAGGCTGCCTTAAGAGTGGAACACAGTGAATTGTGCAGTTACTGACCATAAGAGTTAGGGAAACCAAGGTAGTGATGTCAGTGTGGTGTCTTTTGATTTGAAAACTTAGCATACACTAATGACCAAAGTGATAGAATGCCCTCCAGGCTTATAAAGTTAAAACACTTTTATTTTATAAGTGAGACAATAGAGAAAAATCACACTCTTGGTATGGAATTAAGTGTAATAATAATTAGCTATAAAGTAAGTTGTTTACTATACTTTTCATTCTGAAATAACTATACCAGTTGCTAAATGGAAAAAAGCATGAAATAAAAACATTCCACAGGGGGACATAAAAACTGGGTTATATGAGGCTGGGCAGTGAGCTTGGTTGGCATTTTAAGCACCTGACTGGCAAGAGGAAGCACCCAGAGTTCAATCCCCAATGTTATATTGCCTGCTGGCGCTGGAACCCTAAGTGCGCATTGCAAACCACCGAATCTGGGCATGGTGGCACACCTGTAATCCTAGTGCTAGGGAAGCTGGGACAGGAGTATCAAAATGAGTCTGCGCTGTACAGTGCAACATTGTAGCAAATAATAAATAAATAAAATATTTTTTAAAAAGCAATGTTTTAGTACTTGGCCACTAGATAAGGTTTTATTTATTTATTTATTTTTAATTATCTCATTGCTTTATTTTTATTTATTTTGTGGGGGGAAAGAGGTACCAGGGATTGAACTCAGGACCTCGTACTTGCCAGGGAAGCGCTTATTCTACTGAGCTATCTCAGTAGATAGATAAGGCTTTCGAAAAATGCTTGACTTTGCTTTTTGCTGCCCAGGAAGTGTAAATTTTAGGGACAAAATCAAATTCCTTTCCTATATTGGTCAGTCTTTTAATACTAGTTATTTTCAAGTAAATTATTCCAAAGAAAAGAATTAAAATAGATCAGATTGAGGAAACATTATAATCAACTCCATAGGGGACAGACAAGATTTTGTTCCCAGGTGCCATGTGATGTATCAGAATTGAAAGAGCAGCTTTTCTGTAATTCTAGTTTATTATCTTAATGGGCTTTACACACGACATCTAATTGAAGCTCAGTGAAGATTATGCAATGTAAATTATAAGGAAATCATCACATTTCACAATAGGGCAAGGTACAAATTTGTTCACTACTATTTTCCCCCTCTTTGAGAGAGTAGTCACCGATGAAGCAAAACTAAGAGATGTTGACAACAGGGATGAAAATCAGTACTGAGGATTTCTAACTTCGTTTCTGTTTTGTCTACTAATGTGCAGCACTGCTATGCACCTGAGAAACTGAACAAATATCCATAATACAATTCATAAACTCTTATGTATAAGTCATTACAACTTTCAACGGATTTGAAAAGGTTGTTTCTATTACAAATGTATGTTTTTCTTTATTTTATTTTATTTTATTTTTTACAAATGTGTGTTAATTTTTTTCCTTCCACAGTGAGGACTTGATTCCTGTCAAGTATCAGGTTTATAACTCCAGCCACTCTTTTGTAATGTGAGTGAAAATAAACACCAGTGAGAATTTTTGTCAGTGCAATATTAACAATTTTCTTTTCATTCTCACAGAAGTACCAGAAACCCTTCTAAATTGATTTTGTCTACATTCTTTTCAAAATATTCAACTTTAGGCTTTTCAGCTCAAAATGATTTTTTTATATTTTTTAAAATTACTTTTATTGAGAAACAAGTAGCAATGAGACAGTTTCAAAACAGATTGCTAGGACAGTTACATTAATTGCATGCATATTGTAGTCTTGGTAGTAGGTATTTATAGTGCAAGATGCATACACAATATCCAATCCAAACACTATTAGTACAAATCTTCTCATTGAGTTAAGAGAAAGTGGCTGTACACCTATTCTATTTTGTATATACAGGTACAAAATGGTCCTTCATTTATATCCCCTTTTTCTGTTTAGCTTTAAATTCCATTGCCATTTAAATATGACAGGTGTGTGAATTTAGCAAAATAATCCAATATAGTCCTGTAGTCCATAATAGAAGTGGATTATTCATAGGACTGCAGTGTCAGAAGTTGTTGATTTGAGCCTTTTACAGCTCAAAAGGATTTTTGTTGAAGTCAGAAACTTTTGAAGGATTCAAGTTGTAAATTACTTTTACCCCTATTTTCATATATACTATCATGAAAGTTGGTATCTCATAATAATATTTTAGGGCTAGAGAGATGGCTCAGTGGCTGAAGCAGATGCCTGGCAAGTGTAAGGTTATGAATTTGATTCTTGGCACCAAGAAAGAAAAAGAAAGAAGAAAAGCAACTTCATTTATTTCAAACATAAAAAATAAATGGAAGAAACAATTAACTAGTCAATCACAAAGCAATAGGAAATGTAAACTAATATGAAGTTTTACAAAATGGTTTGGTATATTTACCTTTTCAGAAAAGCTGTAAGCTGGGAGAAAAGTCTAAATTTTTAGGTACAGTTCATGTTAGCCAAAAGTCTAAGAAGTGATGAATTTTTCGATAACATATCGTTTTATGCTAATGAGTGTCCATGGTAAATAACTAAAATACTGGTAAGCTTGTACTGGTGGCCACTGCTGGAAACATACTGGAAGGGGTACAAAAAAAATGTCTCCAAGTGTATATCATTTACTCTGGTTCATGCTTTGTGGAGCAAAGGATATTAGTGAATGTAGATTAAAAATGAAGCAACCATAGCTTTAAAAATTAAATAACTATAAAGTACTATATTCACAGACCTATGAATAATGGAATTGTAAAAGACTTCAAAGACATTCAAGTTCAGTGGTTCTTCACACACCAGGACATTGTTATATTCTTTATCTAATTCCTTAGGAAACTAAGACATTATATACCTAAAAGAGGTTGACAGCATGTACAAAATAATTCACCAGGCAGAAGTGTTCTGAAGGGTAAGACTGATGTAGCCTTCTTATTAAAATGTTAGTAATGTCTCTTCAATTATAAAAAAGGAGTGAAGTACATTCTTCCCTTTTCCAAGTGCTCCTGTGGGACAGCATTTTCCTAGTCAGGGAAGCCTGAAGGTCATCCAAAGCCTGAAGGTCATCCTGCTCACAAATATGGGGAAAAAAATCCAACATAATGGATTTCTGGAAGCTACTTTAATCTCCTTTTGTAATTTTGATGGCACTATTACAATTCAGATACTACATAGATTTAATTATACTTCAGATTTTTGTACATATTATGAGTTTCAAGGATAAAGTTAATTAAAATTTATTTAACTTTTCAGAATTTTTGAGATATAAGAAATAAATTGAAAATTGTAATAAAAAATAAAGTGAACCAGATGTGACTAAATTCTATTATTTTTATTGCTATTATAACCTTGAGGTTTCATGTTTTAAGGAGAATATTGAATACTTTAAAATGCATATTTCAATGTGCATATTTCTATTGTTAAACATATGAATATTTTTAATTCTCTATGATGATTAAGGACTTAGCACACGATTAAAAGCAATTTAGAAATATCCTGTATTGGTTTATGCACATAACTGGGTATTTTAATTATATCTAATTCATTGGACTTTTGAATGTAGATTTTAAAATCTGGCTAACAATTTCTCCAGACAGATTGAAGAAATTCCACTGAATTTCCAGGGTCTGGACTTTCCTCTCTCAGTCCTGCACACCAATTCCAAGTCCTTTAATATTCTAGATAAACATTACACTAATGAATTCATTCCCAGCTCCAGAACCTAGACTTCGGGATCAGAAGCAGAAATCATTAATTCAATTTTTTTTTCATTCTTAGCATAGAATTATCCACCTTTTTTATTTGAGCTTTTACCAATTTGGCTGTGAAGATATGGAACTAAATTCTTACATTTTTGTATTCCATATCCATATATTTTGCTATTCATTCTCTTTCCACACAGTATGAAAACCTACGTGCCTAGTAATAGAAATCCCATGTTCCATACCCAAAGGACGCAGGCCTTTCTGTCTTCTTCGACATTAGCAGTTCCCAAGAAATACACCTGGGGCAGGGGAGATGGCACAGTAGAATAAGCTCTTGCCTGGCAAGCACGAGGTCCTGCGTTCAATCCCCAGTTCTGAAACAAAAAACAAAAAACACACCTTACTTTATGTAGAATCTTTCTCTTCCTTGGAAAACAATCTCTTCTGTTTTCATATAATGTTTTCTGTTGGGTTTTGTCATCTGCCCCTGACTTTTTTCCAGTATGAACAGCTGAATCAATTTCCCCCGCACAATTCTATTTTTTCTACCACTCGGACACACTTGCTTCTTTGTTAGATGCCTCACAGTCCTGTCCTCTGGAGTCCATGGTGTACTGTGTATTTTCTAACAGTTAAGGAGATCAAATTTCCAGGTCAAATATCAGCCCAGATGTCCAACCTAATGCGCCCCAACTCCCGCACACACATGAACAGCTCAAGAAAGCACACAGTACAAATGACAGTCAATTGTCAACTTGGGCAGATTAAGAGACTCCTGGAGAGGCTGCAGTTGAGCTCCCCACCCAGCGGCACACCCTTAGAAGCTACAGGCCACGCAAACTTCTCTTCTTTTAACTTGTGACTATCAGGTTGTTGGTTTTTCTTCCAAGGCGCAGAAAGGTGACCAGTACAGTATAGAAACATTTCTCTGTCTCACAGAAAACTTACTGAGGAAAGCAGGGCAGATACTCAGCCAGTCTGAAGTATATTGGAAGAAATGAATACCCACTAAACCTTTAGCTTTAGCTTTTATTTTAATTAGTGGATGGGGTTGATGAACGCTGTCAAGCAGCCTGGGTTTGGCTCAGTTTGTGCTGTTAATACCAGAAGAGGGAGTGTAGCAGAATTCCTTAATCCTTTCCCACATGTATGACAAATAACTAAGTTAGGGAGTGGGATTTGAATGATGGTTAAAATTTTTATTACAATTTACCTCTAATTTATTAATAATATAAATATGTCATGACCCACAATGGGATCTAAACCTAAGTCATGGAAATATTCTATGAGGCCTGTAGTCTGAAGCTGGCAACAACAGAGAAATTAAGTTCACTCTATTACCTTCAGGAGCCCAGTTATATTTTGAGAAGTGAGAGATAAATGGCTTTCATACTGCCTATGATATCTTATTGCATCCTTCACAGTAGCATCCAAAAGCACAAAATATTTAGGAATCAATCTAACAAAGGAAATAAGGAATCTGTATGTTGCAAATTACAGTACTCTGAAAAAGGAGGTCAAAGAGAATATCAGAAAATGGAAAGATGTCCCTTGTTTCAGGGTAGGAAGAATAAACAATGACAATGGCCATACTCCAAATTTGCTATACAGATTTAGCAGAATCTGGATCAAAATGCCATAAGCAGACCTCACAGAAATAGAGAAAACATTCCCGAAATTCATTAGGAACCAGTGGAGACCGCAATGGGAATTTGCTTGTCAGAGTTACCCAAATGAATAGCCCCTGTGTTTTCAACATCTCCATAGTGGTAAAAACTTCTTTTAAAATAAACTCATTAAAAAAATACACTTGGGCCAGGGAGATGGCTCAGTGGAATAAGTGCTTCCCTGGCAAGTGCAAGGGCCTGAGTTCCATCCTTGGCTCGGCAAATAAATAAATTTTTAAAAAAATTTATTAATTGTCCTATTAGTGACAAGAAAGTGATACGAACACTATATACTACTTCACAGCTGGGTAAGTGAATGCAGAGAGCAGAGAGAAGACATGGGGGTAGTAGAGATGAAGTGGCACATCAAGGAGGAAAGTTGGAAATGTCTTCCATTCCTTCTTGGAATCTTCTAGTGCAAGAATATATGCAGAGTTTACCTATAGTTTCCTCACAAAATTAAAACAAAATCCAACTCAAGAATATTTTGTAGCTCTGGGAGTCAATATTTTGGGTATTATTTTCTCAGGTTTATTGAATTATGCCCTACACAGGAATTATATATTCCTTTGAAATGAACGATTTGGTGTTCTTCAGGATTTTCACTCATGCAGTCAGCAAGCAAAATTAGCTTATATCCATTAAATTGCATTGACCATTACCACCCAACCTCTGGACGTAGGCATCAGTTAATCTGCCCTGTGTTCCTAAGGATTTGCCTAATCTAGACAATATATGTGAACTCTGTCATATAATGCATATTGTTTAATGACTGGACTCCTTCATTCAAAGTATGATTTTTCAAGTTCAGTCATCATGTAGTATGTACTGAAATTCTTTATTGCCAAAAAATAATTTTGCTGGAAGGCAGATAAATACTTCATTATTTTCTAATTTATGGAAATTTTGATGGTTATTTTGATAGTCATGAATAATAATATTAAAACTACTCATATAAAAACCTGTATGTGGATCTACCCTTTTCTCTTTAATGCATCTGTAAAAGAGTGGAATTTCTGTGTCACATAGAAAAAGGAAGTTCAACATTTTGAAGCACTAACAAAGGTTTTCCCCAAGTGCTTGTACAATTTTATAACGCTGTCACAGTACATGAGGGCTGAATGCTACAGTCATTCTAGTATGTGTGAAGTAGTATAACATTGTGGTTTTAGTTTCTATTTCCATAAAATATGTTTAACATCTTTACACCTAATTATTGACTTACTTTTAATATTCTATTTGGGGAGGTGGTTGTACAGCTCTTTGATTCATTCTTCAGTTGGGTTATTTTTAATTATTGAACTGTAAGAGAGTTGTGTGCATTCTTTCTAAACATACCTTATAAAATATATGATTTTTAATTTTTTATTCCTCTTTTATTCCTTATCTTTTCTCTTTTATTTTTAAATTTTATTTTGATTAGTGTAAGTTTATAATATATAATGACAACATTCAAAGTGTAAGTATACAAATCACATTTCCATTGTTACTGTTTTTCTTTCCACTCCAACTTTTTTAAAGATCAGAATTATTTATCTGCTCTATAGCTGTTTATCAAGTTAATTATCATAAATACAGTGAACAGAAACAGACTAAAACCTATAAAGTATATAAGACAATTACACTAAAGCAAAGTACACTTTTATTTACATTGTTTATGCTGAATTACAGTAACTTTTTTCTCTTTCTTCCCACTATTGTCTTTACTGCCTTTGCACTTTTTTTGTATATTGGGTTTCTAATACAGGAGAAACCATGTGATAGGAGTCAATGATTTAAATACGTAAGAATCTACAAGGACAGTGAGATAAGGACCTGTTTAGGCAAGCGCAGAGACCAGGGTTCGATCCACTCCCACCCAATCCTCCTTCCCCCTTTCATCAGATGCTGTGCTAGCCCTGTCCCCAGGGAAGGCTGAGCTGGCCAAGGTCTAGGTGTGGTAGTGCACAGCTGTAATCCCAGCACTGGATTACAGCTGTGGATCACTATGAGTCTGAGTATGTAGTGAGAAACTATAGCAATCAAACACCTTAAAATTTATTTTTTTCACAGTATTCTTTCAGATATTACCTTCACAGGGAGGAAAATTCTTACTCTACAGACTACAAAAACTGCATATTTTAACAAATTAAAATACTAGTTCATATGATGAAACAGCTGGTGAAATGCAGGCATATGAAAGTTAATATACAGTTTGCTAGTTTCTGTATAGAATAGAATCAATAAATATTATAAAAATTCTATATTATAATTTAAAATTAAAAATTGTTTTAGATTTTAATGGTTGAACTCAAATACCTTTAGGAAATAATGTTTCTCAGAAAAGTAATACAAATTGAGGTTATTGGGTTTGTTTTTGTGTTGGAAATTGCACCTAGGGCCTTTGCACTGAAACTATACCCTCAGCCTTTTATTTTGTGTTAGCGTTTCTCTAATCGCTAAGTTGCCTAGGCCATGTTTGAATATGTGACCCCCTTACCTTGGTCTCCTAGAATTTTAGGATTAAAACTATTTCTATTTTTTAAGGCTTTTATGATCAGAAGGACAATTATTAAATAATATATCTCATATGAATTGGTATATTTGATATACATGTTGATATTCAACATTTCTTCAATTTTTTCTATTTCGACCTAATTTATATTTTTAATAAAATACCATATTTTATAAAGTACAGCGTTAAATTTACATAATTTTTGCACAGAAGCAAATTTCATCAACTTAACAGGTGGATGTTTTAAACTATAATGTTCATATTTTTATTATATAACTTGGTTTTTCTGCTTTATGAGATTCAAATTTGTATTTGCTATTCTTTGTTTATCTTTTCCACCTAGAGTTTTTAAGTTTGTGAACTGCGGGGATGGGGAGACGGCTTGAGGGCTTAAGCTCCTGCCTGGTGAGCACAAAGTCCTGAGTTAGATCCCTAATACCAAAATAAAAATAAAAATAAATTTATGAATTTGAAACATATTTTTGAAACCATTCATCAAATCATTACATGTAAGTTTATCTCTATTCACTGTGGCAGAATTTATACATTGTGTTACTCAACTTCCATGGTCGAGGACAGTGTCTTTAACATTTTCACATTCTTGTAGAGGAAGTGTATGCTGCTAAAATTCTTCTGCTGAGCCCCAGTACCTCAGAACATGCCCCTATTTGGAGATAAATCATTGAAAGAAGTCATTAAATCACAATGAGATTGTTTGAATCCATCCAACTGGTGTCTTCTCACAAATGTGGGCCCACAGAGACACAAAGCAAGCAAGAGCCCAGGAAGCGTACGAACATCTACCAAACAGGAAGGTGCTGTCAACGCTATTAACACCAAAATCTTGCACACATTGCCTTCAGAGCTGGACTGTGAGAAAAGAAATTCTACTGTGGAAGCAAGCACAATCTGTGGCGCTCTGTCACGGCAGATCTGGCCATCCTACCACACACAGCACATCGGGAGCACAATAACTGCGTGAAGTGAAAAAAAAGTACGTATATATGTGACTTAGGGTTTACATACCACCTGATATTGTATAGTTCTTATTACGAATTAATGAAAAATGAGATTTGTTTGTGATTTATACACACAGGGATAATGAGGACAGCAGACTCAGTACACACTTCAGGATATTGGACATGAATGTCTAAACAGACTATGTCAGAGAAGGTTTGGGAGTGGCCTTTCACCCCTGGATTTTAGACACCACTCATTCTTTTAGGCACCCACCTTGACAGAAGGGGTGATAACTCTGCAGGAAGTGCCACAACCTTTTTCCAAATGCACACACAATATATATATATATATATATATATATATATATATATATATATATATATATATCCCCCCCGCAAAAGGGAACTTGGAGCAATACAGTATTGACATTCATAAATTTGTAAATGTTTTGCAAAGGCCATTCTATTTCTATTGTAATCTGACAGGTAGGCTGTGATTTATGGGCCAGTATTAAAATAGGTACATTTGAAGTGGTTTCATTCTGCTAGAAATGAAAGCAAAAGGATGTGAGGCTCACACACAAATATTTACTTTATAATCTGCAAAGCAAATGAAGCTAGGATGTAATTTATTCTGAACGCATATACTCTTTAACACGCGCTGGTGATAACATCTTTCTCATTTCAGTTGTATTTGAACACTGCCATAGCCGAGCGCCATGTGTTTATAGATTCTGGGATGAAAACAGGTTGAATTCTTCCAAAACTTACTTCTTAAACAAAACATATATGTCTTAACTCTTATGGACAGTTCAATTGGAAAATTTTATGGTAGGTGTACCTGGCATTAAAATTTGTTTACTAGGTTTAAAAACAAATCTACGATCATAAATCCACACTATAAATTCAGGTTTTCATATTTCGATTTAATTGAAAAAGGAGCAGTAAAAGGAGCCTCTTTCTTTTAAATTGCTCCAAAGCAAAATGAACAATACTAAATATTTAGAGACAACATAATTTAGTCAAATGTGAATATTTTATTACACTCGCGTTAAAAATAGACATACTGGAATGAAAAGGAGAATGGAATTAAAATTGCATCCTAAATCAGATCCGCATATTGTCACTTCTCAAGACCACTGAAGAAACATTACCTGGAAAGGTTGTTAAAAGCAGAAGTTCTGAACCTCATCAAGAACAATTCAGCATCTGTGCAGATAATGGTCTCTCTGCATGTAAAACTTGTCCCTTTGTGACAGCCTTACAACTTAAAATATAGATAAACCACACCTAAAGTGTATCTTAACCAAAAGCTAATTGTATTGTAATTCAATGTGAATTC
The DNA here is from genome assembly GCA_004027165.1 of Ctenomys sociabilis. Lineage (NCBI taxonomy): Eukaryota > Metazoa > Chordata > Mammalia > Rodentia > Ctenomyidae > Ctenomys > Ctenomys sociabilis. The sequence continues at coordinate 26,963 of PVKA01014901.1, read as the reverse complement.
TGAAAAAAATATTTGGATGAGGTAGTACAGAGAAAAAATCACACCACATTTGCTGTGCATTATATTACATTTCAGCAACCTGAGTACTGTGTAATGCATACTCAATTATCTTCACTTTACCAAGCTCATTGATGAGTAGAGAATTTTGTTAAGAATATTAATTATTTGCCCGATAAAATCTGTTTTTCTCTCCTTTTCTGGTGATTCTGTTGTGGCTAGTTATATACATAGTTTTCTATATAGATCAGAATTTTCAGTTTAGCTTGGCCACGGATACCTATCCCTATTATTAGTATTTAGGAAAATGATACATGATGCTGACAGGCCCATAAAATAGATATCCTTCATGCACATTCTGTGTTCTTTCTTTGTTCATTCACTTGCTGGTACCATTTATGAAAGATACTAATTTCAGACTGAAAAATGACACGAATCTTGGAGGTTTTGCAAAAAGGGAAATAAATAACTATAATTCTTAAGCTATTATAGCTTCAGCCTTTTTACTGAAATAATTAGCTATTCTGTATCGAATACAGGTATTTAGTTTGTCAAAGTTCATACAATTCTTAGTGGCATGTACTGATATAGACAAGAATAATTTCCATTATTTTGCTTTCCCAAGTACCCAATTTGAAGATTGCATTATCTGCCAAGGTAAAAACTACAAAGGTATTGTCTAAGATAGTTTAGGGAAACATAGGAAGACTTTCTACTTTCATATTTGCTTTAGTATAATAGACTTGATAATTATATAGCAATTATATAGAAAGATTTATGAGTTTACATTTATTAATGTATGTTGAATTAACCCAAATGAAGGTGTCTACTATTTTTACAAAACTCCAAGACAAGAACTAATCCAGGTGTATTTTTTGTAGACTTATTACTTGGGCTGAGGGTAACTCACAGATACACTCAAGAATGCCTAAAGTGCACAAATCCAGTAAGAAAAAATATACTTGCAAAATATTGCATCTTTTCTAATATAAGATGATCTATAATATAATATAATATAATATAATATAATATAATATAATATAATATAATATAATATAATATAATATAATATAATATTCTTTATGACACTTGAAATTGATTAAATATAGATACTCACTGTAGAAAAGTCACAGTTCATCAAAATTTTACTTTTGAAACTGAGATATTGTTATTGACATTTTCAACTATTTCTGGTATCCATTTGTCTCCCTATTTCAACTAGATTTTTACCAAACTTTTGCTTCGTGTAGTTTGCTTCATGTAGTATTGAACAATAGAAAGGGTACACTGACATTATTTATGTCTTGTTGAGTTTGAATGTAATCATTCTTCATAAGATATGTTTCCAGTAACTCTTTTGACCTTAGAGTCTATTCAGTTTGTGTTAGGAAAACCATCCCAGCTCTCTTTGGTTACGGTTTCTATGATACACTTTTTTCCTGTATTTTCAAACAATGTATTCCTTTGTACTGAAGTGTGCTTCTTGTGAAGAGTCTTTTAGTTGCATAGTAGTTTTTAGTGTACTGTTTCAATCTCTGCCTTTCGTTTGTGATTATCCATTTGTACTTTGACCCTTTTTAAAATTTTTTTTTTATTTTTTATTTTTGTTTCATTGAAGTACAAATATCAATGAGACAGTTTTAAGATACCTTGACAAGATGGATTTGATAAATTAATACATTGCAAACTGTTTTCATAATGTTTTTGTATCGTAGAAGGTGCATACATGATATTATACTTACAGACATTATTATACCATATGTCTCTTATCAGTAAATTAAGAGTGCAGCTGTTTGTGTATCTTATTTTTTATACCTGAATTACATCAAAGATTCAATAATTAATACTTTCTACCTTGTTTTTTTTTCCCAGTGGTTGTCCATAGTATTAGAAGCCAACATAATATCCTGTCCAACCACCATTAGTGCAAATCTTGCCTCTCATAGAATTATGTAGAAGCATGGCATTATCTATCCCAACTGTACTGTCCATACACACACATCATGATTCTTCCTTTCTATACCCCTTCCTTTGTCTGCACCTGTCAAACATGGGCACTCCATTGTCATTCATACTTTGATCATTTATCTGTAATGTTATTACTGATAATTATATAGAATTATTTGTTTATTTATGTATTTATTTATTGGCAGAACTGGGGATTGAACTCAGGTCTTTGTATGTGCCAGGGAAGTGCTTCTTCTACTGCACCATCTCCCTGATTCCTAAAATTATTTATTTAGAAGATCTTGCTATTGTGCAAAGCAGGCTGTCCTCAATCTCATGATCCCCTTGTCCCAGCCCCCTGAACTGGCGGTATTGTAGACCTGTGTAACTGCACCAGTTACATAAGATATGGTTTAAATCTGGTTTTTAAACATGTGGTTCCCAATTTTCTTATGAATAGCTTTGCAGTTAATTTTCCGTTATTCTTTTTGTGAAAAATAGGTATTTCTTGCATACCATTTTAATTTTTTTTCTATTATACCTTTTACTATAGGGTATTTTCTTAGTAATTCCTTTGGATTGAAATCAGCATCTACTTCATATCAATACCAATCTAACTTCTATAATGTGTCCTTTAAATATTTTTTTATTCCAAAATACTTGTAGTCCTTGTCTATTCCTTTGTGTTGCTGTCGTCATATAAAATATGTCTATAGTCCACTGGGCAAACACCTGCTTAGGGAAGCGTAGGTACCATGCGTCAAGCCAGCCAGCCAGAGACCATGTTTACTGGTGCACACACCTGCAATCCCAGTGCCGGGGAGGCTGAAAGCAAGTGTGAGCTGCATAGAGACACCAGCAAACAACCAAATACATTCCAGAAATGTTCATTGATTATGAATCTTTCAGTATCATTTTATACTTACTTTATGCGGTTTTTATAACAAAATATTTATAACTACTTTTGTAGCTTAAATATTTGTATTTTAAGCATTTATATTTTAAATATTTGTTCCTGTAGTTTTTGCCAGTCCTCTCTAGTTCTTGAGGTGAAGTCAACTTTTGCCTGATAGCTTTTTCCACGTTAGCTTGAATTCTACGTTCGTCCTTCCAGCACGAAGTTCTCTCCAGTTTCATGTTGAGTTGTCATAACTACTTTGCTCATTTTTGAAGGGTAGTTTTGCTGGTTATATGATTTCAACATTGTGGGAAACAAGTATTCATTTTTTCTTCACTTTACAGGTAGAATTCTTACTGCTTTCTCAATTCTGTAATTTCTTTGTTTTTTTTTTTTTTTTTTTTTAATGTGTTTAGTGCAGGGCCTACAGGATCTCACTCCACAGATTGGACTCATAGTGCTGGGGCTGCAGCATGTGCCACCATGCCTAGGCTCAATCAGCCTCTGTGTGCCCTGGGGGCAGGGCTTTCAACAGGCCAGGGATTGAACCACCAGCCCCAGTCTGCCTAAGCAGGTGCTTTAATCTGCTAAGCTATCTGGCTTGCCTAGATTCTATAATTTCTGATGAAAAACTGGCTATTAGTCTTCATGGAGAACACTTGTAGATGAAATGTCATTTCCCTTTCATTGGTTTTAAGAATTTTTTCTTCACTTTGTGTTTCAAAAGATTTCCCAAAGTGTCTGTATTTGTTGAAGTAAAGATCTCTTCAAATTTATTCGAGTTGATACTCATAAAGCCTCTTGGATGTAGTGTAAACTATTTTGTCAAATTTGTAACTTTCCAAATGTTATCTCCTGATCATTTGTCCTATTTAATTATGGGCTTCCTATTAACGTGCTTACTTGAAATATCTTCAAGTTTTCTGGTTCTCTCTTCTGCCTGCCCTTAACTACTGTTAAAATCCTCTGATAAATTTTTATTTCATTTATTTTAGACCCCCAAACTTCTATTTGACTTTTTTGCCTTTTAAACAATTTATATTGCTTCATTCACATTTAAAAATTTATTTTCACATTATTCACGTAGTTCCTTCAATTCTTTCAACATGTAGATCCTTTAATCTGTTGAAATTATTATAGAAGCTAAGCTAAGACAGTTTTCTAGTAAGTACAGCTTTTCTTGCTTCCTCAATAGTTTATAGAGTTATCCTTTATTTTGTGCATGCATGTACTTCCACATGTAGTTTCTTCTCTTTCTATTTCTTCCTCAAATGTGGACATTGCATGTAATACAACATGAAGTGCCTGAAAATAAATTATCCCATCTCTTACTCAGGAATTAGTAATAAACATGGTCATCGCTGATAGATTTTTGTTTCTGTTGTTGCTATTGTTTACTATAAAGGTCCAGGACAGGCCAATGTAACATCTGTTTTCTTTGCCATGTGTGACCACCGCAACCTCTGATTGTTGGCTTTGCAATCTGCTGAAGACTTGAGTTATCTTTAAGTCCTTAAACAATATCTTCGTTGTTCTCTTGAGAGGCGGAATACCTGCTAGGGAACACTGCACTGCTCTGCCAGTTTGTATACCCCTGTTCCTTATCCTCCAATACTCAAAGCCAGCTAAGATCACAAAGTAACCCCACCTCACCGTTTTCTAGGCATTTATTCAGTGAGATAGTTGTAGATTCCTATTAGTAACTCATTCCTTTCCATTTAGCTTTTCATTGCTTTTAACACATTTTCCTTTTAAGGTTTTTTTTTTTTTTTTTTCTCCTTAAACCTTTGTTTTCCTAAATTGCTTTCACTACCTCAGGAAACTGAAGTTATACAGTTGCTCCTGGTTATCTTCAATGAGCATCAGCATGATAGAACGGAGTCTGGTCAAGTGCACACTCGTCCTGGGAAGGTGCCCTTGCAGAGTGTTGCCAGACAGGCCCAATAACGATTACTTAGGGATAGAACACCTAGGGAACGGCAAGCCTGTTCTGACACTTCAGTTACCTATCTATAAGATCATGAGGTTTTACAGCTTTTATGATTCTGAGGGGCAGCACAGAATAAGTTAAAATGTGACAAAGCCAGCTAAATCAGAGTCTGCTCTTTTTCTTTAATACATGCTTAGGTTTTTATAAGGCTTTGGACATTTTCAGTTACGAAAAACCTATCTTGGCAATTTTTGGCTTCATTTTGGATATTGTTTTATTATAGTATTTTAGAATTTATGAGCCATATGGTAACAATATGAAAAAAATAAACTTTACTATTTGTTACAGAGATCAGACAAGAAAGACTTATTAAGTGAAGTAAACACTAGTTGCCTTAACAGAGGTGTATATAGCAAGGAATTAAATGTGAAAATTGAAACAAAAGCAAAAGTACAGACTTAATTCATTCAACTATAAACTGGTGGATTATATGGTAGATGTCAGTGCAATTAAATTGATAGAATTCAGAAAACATGGGAAATATAGGATATCACACATATCTATAAGTGAATTTCATAAAAAGTATAAAATTTTGTAATAAGAATGCTTTTATAAGGGCCAGCCAGATAACTCAGCAGACAAAAACATCTGTTTAGGCAGAGCACAGAGGCTGGGGTTTGATATCTGCCTGCTTTGCTGGCCCTGACCCAGGGGCATGTTGAGACTGCCATTGAGACTGGGTGTAGTGGCTCATGCCAGCGCTTGGGAGGCTGACAACAGGAAGATCACTGCAAGTCCAATCTGTGTAGCGAGACCTGTATCCTCTGTACTAAACACATAAAAAAGAATGCCTTTATAAATTTTGACAAAGAATAATCACAGAATACATAAAATGCAGTGCCATGAATAAATATACCGATGAATACATAGTGTAGTCAGTCTGAAATCTTTCTTCTCATATACTCTCAAAATAACTTGAGGGCTAAGAAAATATATGGGTAATCTATTTAAAATTCTCAGAATAATTCCAATTATATGTAAAATAGTAAATGTCTACAAAACATGGACAATTTTTTGTTTAATTAAATACATCTGCAGCTTTGGACCTACAACCCTACAAAAACTCGGGCTATAGTCACAATAAAATATTTATAGACATAATTACCAGATTGAAGCAAAGTGGAAAGAAGTAGGAAACACTAGCAAAATTAAAAGTGATTCTCTCAACATGACTTATTGAGAAATAGAAAGATGTACCCATGTCTGCATTAAGTCACATTTGAAAAAATACAAAAGTGCTGAAAATATGCTACCAAGTTTCTGAAGTACTAGACCTCACAACTAAACTTTGAGAATATAGGACTATTAACAGAAAAGAAATCTTCTTTCTTGTAATGTAATTTTAATTATCTCAATCAACCCTGATTTAAAGAATATTAGATGTTTTATAATGCCTCAATAGGACAGTATATAATTAGAGAATTATACTTCCTTCAACTAGTTTATAAAGAAACTTAGTTTAAAAGTAAAGTGCTTAAGTGCTTCTGTGGCAAATGCAAGGGCCTAAGTTCAATCCCCAGTTCCACCAAAAATAAATAAATAAATAAATAAATAAATAAATAAATGAATAAATAAATGCAACATGCTAAGTTATTGTATAAAGTAGTAAAATTGGAGTAGTCTGGTTTCAAGAGAAAACTCCAGGTCTAACAGATGAGCCATGCTCCCTGGGCTGAGCTGAAGCAGGGCTGTCAACCTTAGGAAACAGCCTGAACTGAGTCATGCTACCCTCCCCACCAGGCTGAAGAACCGAAACCCTCTGCCTCCTGGAAAGTGGAGCATTCCCCTGCATTTTGAATCACTGAGGTGTTCCATTTGCTAGCGAGTCTATGAACTGCTGTCTGCCCTCTGGTAGACATTTCCAAAGCATAGCTTAGGAATGTTAATATCCAGAATACATTAAAAACACTTGCAACCTGATGTTGAAGAGATAAACAATCCAATATGAAGTAGACAATAGATTTGGATAGACACTGCTCCAAAGATCATGCAGCTTTGCCAACACACGCATGCATAGATGCTCAAGCAGCTGGCATCCAGGGTAATGTAAACCGAAATCACAGTAAGCTACCAGTCTATGCCTGCTATGATTGCTGTATTCTGAAAACAATAAGAACCACAAGGAATTGAGAAAATAGCAAGAACTGACAAGGATTTCGATAGATAAGAATGCTCCTACATGGTTAGCGTAACCATGTACTCAAGGACCATCACTGTGGAAAAAAGTTGTACCTTCCTCAAAATTTAAACATGGAACCCCTATGCTACTAGCCATGCCACTATTAATGAAATGAACAGACACGTCCACATAAAAAATGATATTTGAATGTTTGTAGCTGAATTACTCATAGCAGATCAAAATGTGAAGCTAAACATCCATCAACAGAAGAATAAATAAATATGTATGAATCACAGACTATTATGAAGCCATAGGAGGAGTAGGGGATACACTGATGCTACACCTTATTTTCTTGAATCTTGAAATTGTCTAAAGTGAAAAACCCAGTGAGGAAATGTCACATGTATGGAGAATTCCACAGTCACGTCTATAAAGACAATTTTTGGTTACTGGAAGATGAAGACAGAAATAAATATTAATTGCCTAATATATCTAATGTGTGGTAGGATGATACAAAGCTTTAAAACTAGAGCAAGAAGGCCAGGGAGGTAGTTCAGTGGACTAAGCCCCTGCTTGGGCAAGTGCAGGAATGGGGTCTCTATCCTTAGAACCACATGCCATGCCAGCCCCGCCCCCACCGCTCAGCTGTCCACTGAGGCCAGCAGTGGTGGTGCACTGCCTGTCATCCATGCTCTGGGCATGGTGAAAACAGGAGGATCACTATGAGTCCCAGCTGCACAGTGAGACCCTGTACTAAGTACATAAAAAATAATAAGTAAATAAAACTGGACAAAGTTAATGTTTGAACATTATTAATGTATTAAATGCCAATAAATCATAAACTTAAATAATCATGTATCATGTAAATTTCACAGAAAAAGACATTCCCTCTGGAGATATATACTTCATAATCCATGCTTGTAATTATTATAGTCTAAATATTAGTCCAAATATTAGTACCTTTTCTATGAGCCGAAGATGGCTAATGCCAAGGTAAATATAAATCACCTAGAATTGGACGTCATTACAAGGAAAAGCAGTCTCTAATGTAAAACAACCCACTCATCAAATTACAGAAGAAAAACGAACAGTCTCTGTAGAATGTTTTGCCTAGGGCTGGAAATAAACTAACTCGTTTGCTATATAAGCTATGTTATTGTTGTTTCACTTCATCTGGTTTGCTTTTCAGAGGAAGAAAGTAAACAAAAACCTCTTCACCAGTTGAAGAGAGAAAGAAACACTAACTATTAGAAATTCTATTTGGATTCCCATAGTCCCACACTGTAGCAACGATTCTAATATGATGTGGTAGGTTTTCCTGATAGTCAAATGTTGCTGGCTCCACTGGAACATCTTCAGACATTAAGAACTTTCTGTTTTGATGAGTGAGGTCTGAATGAATCATCTGATTAAAAAAAAAAACAGAATTGTAATTATCTAAGCCTAGAACCTCAGAGGGCAATAATAACTGCATGTTACTTTTTGTAAGGTGTCGTTTGTACCAAAATTTCTAAGAATGAAATTACAGTATAAATAGAAAAAAGTATGTACTTTATTTGGATGCATATTAGCCAGGAAGATTTCTATCATCACTATAATCGCAGACTTCACAATGATAATCTTCAGTCATGTGCTCTGCAAGCTTGGCAAGCTGCACCTCAGTGTGGCTTCCAATGGACACATGCACCAGCGTCTGCAGATTAAATGCACACATACACACACAGGTGTAAGCGTCATCATTTTATGTTTCTCTTATAAAACAACATTTTTAATGTACTTAATTATAGCTGAACTTTTATATTCAAGCAGTTTATACAATGACTCATTCTTCTGGATAATAAAAAAAAAAAAAATCACCAGGGATCATTAGAAAGAGGACATTGGGTGTAGTGTGTCTGACAACCAGTTAGTGTACAAATTATAATTACTGGGCCAGAGACCTAGCATGGCCCACACAGGCAGACAGGGACCAGTGGTGAGGAAAGGTCAAAGCCAGCGGTGAGAATATGAGCTAGTGGTTGGTGAGAGTGGTGAACATGTTGTGCACACAGACATGCAGAGCAGAAGCAGGCTGCCGTTAATTTTAAAGGCTTAGAGAAAACTCTAGGAGCAAAACAGTTTTGGGTCACTTCACTGTCAATAGCCCAGAATGGAATATGGGGAGAGCTGTCTTGTCGCAGCAGGCTGTCAGCAGGCAAGGGGAAATTCTGCTGTGAGTTTGGGGCTGGGACCATGTGGACTCCTGTTTGGTGGTCGCCCAAGGCAGTCTTAGCCCTAAACACAAAGGACTGGAACCCCTGACCCTGGTGTGAGACTGGCAGAGGAGCAACTTCAGTCTCACGGCACAAGCAGGCAGGCAGCTCTGGCCTGTGGCAGGACAGGGTACTTTTCCCCTGCAGTGACCAGTGTGGAAGAGGAATCAGTAGTGTAGAAGAGGAAAATCTGTGCAAGGCCCAGAAGGATCCACTGCGCTCAGGTAAGGGAGCAACTCTGGGGTTTCCCTATCTGAGGGCCCCACAGCAACTACGAGAGCTCTACTGTAGACATCATGGTAAGAAGTAGACATCCAGAGCATGGTTCCCTTAAGAATAGCCCCACCCCAACAAAGGGAGGATCATGAATATTAATCAGATAAATTGAAATAAAAACATATATTTATAATCAAAAATTCTATTTTTGATCATTTATTTATCAAATACTTATTATGCGCTTGCTACTGGGATTTGAGTATGGTGTGTCTCCACAAACTCATGCTGAAATTTACTCTGCTTTGTGAAATACAAAATGATGGAAACTCAACCTGACAACTAGACCTAAAGATAGAGAAGTGCATTCCTCAATTGATGCGCATTTGGGTTGGTTCCACGATTTCGTTATGACAAATTGAGCTGCTATAAACCTGGGAGCTCATAAATCATTGTGGTGTGATGTTTTCAGCGCATTTGGAAAAATATCTAGGAGAGCAATGGGAGCTCCACGCCCAGCTCTTGGAGGAATCTCCACACTGATCTCTGCAGTGGTTGTACCAGTCTCTGCCCCTGCTCGTAAGTGACGTTAATCAGACACACATGTTCAAACATCATATTTTCTTGCTGGTGTAAGAATTTGAAAGAGTAAATAGAATCTGAAAGTTACAATAGATAACTGAAACAGAAAGAATCTGTTCAGTGGGAAGGAAAATCTTGGTTGAGGAAAACAACAAAAGAAAGAAGAAAAAAGATGCATTGATGTACTTATGCAGTTACTTTGGATAATTGCACTGCTGACTTCTGGTCTACTGAAAGGAGCAGCTTATGTTTAATGCTTTTGTTTCTTCTTTTTAAAGTCTTACAACGTTTTTTATAGCAATTTTAATGTTAAGATCTGGTAATCTAAACAAGTGATGTGAAGGGAACATTATGTAATAATGGCAAATTCTTACTATGTTGTTTAGTGAAATTTTGTATTATTTCTAATTTTTTTTACAGTTTTGTATTCTCTTTAAATAAAAGATATGAAGTGATTCTGATTAAAGTCATCAAGATGGAGACGGGGTAGTTTAATCTTATAGATCAATAATAATAGTAAGAGAGACCAGAAACACCATATGCATGCACACACACACACACACACACACAAACACTCACTCTCTCTCTCTCTCTCTCTCTGTCTCTCAACATGCTATTGTCTGAGAAGCCACCTTGAAATGCTGCTGCAAAGATGACTAGACACAGCCCTTTGTCCTTCTACCTTCAGAAGCATGAACCTAAACAAGTCTCTGCTATGAAAAAGTAGCTTGGCTCAGGTACATTATTTGAAGGAGTAATGATAATGGGCCATGGCACTCAGTATGTAAAATTCCATGTTATATGTTCTGGGAATATAACTGTAAAGAGGATAAGAATTATTGTATCCAGGGCTGGCCAGATAGCTCAGCATATTAAAGCACTTGCTTGGGTAGATGCAGGGACTGTGGTTAGATACCTGTGCGCTGCGCCAGCCCCATCCCCGCGACACAATGAAGTGACAAATGAGACTGGGCATGGTGGTGTGTGCCTGTGACCCTGTAACTCCAGCACTTGAGTGCCTGAAAACAGGAGGATCAGTACAAGTTCAATATGGGTAGTGAGACCCTGGAGACTCTGTACTAATGTATATATAAATATATTAATATATAAATATATAAATATATATTTATAATGACCAAAATCAGAGACAAGGGTAGATTGGTGAGTAAACTATCTATCTATCTATCTATCTATCTATCTATCTATCTGTCTGTCTGTCTGTCTGTCTGTCTGTCTGTCTGTCTGTCTGTCTGTCTGTCTGTCTGTCTGTCTGCCTGCCTGCCTGCCTGCCTGCCTGTCTGTCTGTCCATCTGTCCGTCTGTCCGTCCGTCTGTCCGTCCATCTGTCTGCTGTCTGACAGTCTATATCTATTTCCAATGCAAAGAAGAAAAGAATTGATAGACATAAGACTTTATGGCTGTTCAAGAAATGGCATTTTAGAGGAGATTGGAAGGATAAGAAAGAGTAGACACTTAATACACAATAATTTGTGATGAATAACAAATTATAAACAGGAAAAAGAGAAAAAAGAGATTTAAAGTGATAATAAGAACTGGTAACAAAGGGATACTCTCTAAGTTGTTGATTCAGATGCCATATATTGTGTAAGATGAAAGAAGTAAGAAGTACATGTTTTATCTCCTTGTGACACTCAGAAACCTGCTTCTGTACTTTGGGTCTTTACCTACTGTTTTCTGAACTGCTTTTACCCCTGTCTCCAACTCTCTGCTGTTGTCAGCTCCAAGTCTTCTCCAGTACTATCATGCAGTGATTTGGTGCTCTGCTACAATGATTTGCTTTACATTAAGCATAAGCATAAACTATGTGAGCCATGTCTCTTTGCACAGGGAGCTCTTCCAGGAGTGTTCTAGATGGTGGTAACAGTTCTGGTGCTTCAGCCTCCTCTATTCCAATCCCACCTGTGATGGCCCTCACAGAGCACTGTTCCTGAGCTAAGCAGCCACCTCCTCAAAGCATCAATAAGTAAAGCAGTGCAATTTTCAGGGCTCACAATAGCCAGATCACCTGCCATGGGTACTCATGACTGACCAACTCAACCAACTCCATCCCTGCATATTTTGGTGACATAAGAGGTCTCATTTGAGATATTATTCTGTGATATTCTTGCCACCTGCATCTTAAAGAATCAGAATATATCTCCACTTAACCTTTATTCCCTAGAAAAGTGATTTTCTAGTTTTTTTGTGGCATTTCTAATTCTTATGCAGAGATTAAATAAAATTTACTGAAATAGTGAAGAATGGATTGGTTGACTCTACAAAGATGGAACTCCAGTTCCACTGCAATCTGATATTTTCAATGCTCTGGGAAGTAGTCCCAGAAGTATCTTTTCTGAAGCAAGGGACCTCATGGTGCATAAATATAGAGAAAAGGAGTAAGCCTCTTTGAGCAGAAATTCAGACTTTACAATGATCTAAGCCCACATTATTCTTATGCTCTATGTTGCTCTTACACATATGTTTTCTGCTCAACATGGGTTCTATGTCTTGACAAAAGTAATTTCTCATTCTTAACTCCATGTGCTCATTAACATTGCTGCATAAGTGCTTTTACTAAAGGGTAAATTCTACTTAAGTCAAGTTCCACTTATTTGTGATCTTTCCCAACACTTTACTTCCAAACCCTCAAGTAAATGTCAGCTACTCTACCAAATGCTGCCTACATAGTTCATTTAGAGATTGATTTTAATCTTAACTTTTTCACTTCTAGTTTTCGATTGTCACACATTTTTTTCAAAATAATTTGTTATTTGCTGCATGTTTATGTACCACTAAATGTTAATCCCTGTATCACTTAGGATTTTACTAGAGGAACAGATATAACACAAGATGTATAAATGTATATGAAATTGCAGGGTTGCCTTACAACAGTCAGTCAGAGTCAGATGAGGAAGCATGCACAGGGCATCTGCACACTGGAGACTGAAAGGTGTGGTCCAAGTTTTGGAGCTCACTGCAGTGTTCTGTGCAAGTCCCTGTCAGGAGGCTGGTGGGTCTGCCACAGAAGGCTGATGAGTCTACACCAGAAGAACAAAGGATTCCGAGGCAAAAGCTGAGGAGTCTGTACTAGAAGTGAGGAAACCATGTCCAAGTTGATGGCAAAGACCAGAGCTCCTCTGAAGAAAATGGAACCCTCCATCCTTCCATTTAGCTTTATATGCTCAAGTGATGAGCTCCCCTGGGTGGCTACTCTGCACTCTAGGGTGGGAAATTGCTGAGCTGATTAGTTTCTAAACTTCTGAAGTTGACATAGTCAATCAACCACTATAATCCCCAATGTGATACTACTTGGAAACAGGGCCATTAAGAAGTAATTAGACCATGAAGGTGGAGCCCTCAGGCTGGGATTAGTGACTTTATAAGAATAGATGTAGTGTAAGATCTCTCTCTCTGTCTCTGTCTCTGTCTGTCTGTCTGTCTCTCTCTCTCTCCCACACACACTTTTCCTTCTCTTTCTGTCTCTCCCTCTCCTCTTTCTCTTCTTTGCCTCACCCCAATCTCCACCCCGCCTAGCCTCACCTCTTTTTTCTTCTTTCTCTTCCATTGTATGAGGAAACAGAAGGCCATGTGTGCATGAGCCAAAGGATCCTTTCCAGAATCATTTTATTACCTTAGTATCAAGCTTCTCACCCTCCAGAATTGTGAGACAAAATGTCACTTGTTTAAACCACAAAACCACAGTAAGCAGTAAGGCAACTGCTTTTGAGGTTTCACATATTATTATATGATTTCCCCTTAACTGCACTTTAAGCAACATAGAGATAAGAATTATATGTTGATACTTGAATTTGTACATTACCAAGTTTATGGTAAATGCCTTAAAAAAGGATATGTACTAAAAGATTGCAAACATTTATATTCTACAATAGTAGATAAAAATCTCGCTCTATGGAATAATCTACAAAGAATGCTCCTTTATAATCCTTACTTGATTTTTTGCTAGTAAGACTGCCAACTTATGTACTAATTTAATGAATAAAATAACATCAAACTATTGACAGAATATCACTCCCATCCTATGTGCTATTTGTGGTATCCACAAATTTTTTGTCTATTGACAAAAAATTTTTGTAGGAGAAGGTGGCAGTTCCCATTACAATTCCTATCGCTTCGGTTTCTTAGAAACAGCTGATCGCCATGATATGTTGTTGGTCCTTATGATGCATATTGTAAGAACCAACTGAGCACAGCCAAGCACTCCACCTCTGTCACAACCCTATAAAATCTTCTTTCCCTGAGCCTGACAGGCCTGACATTTTCTTGAGGTCAGTGGCCTTTGGTTGATATTAAAAAAGTCTGCTTCAAAATCCTGGGTGACATTTGGTGTCCCGTTTTCCTTGTAATTGACATTTTTAATGGGAAACAGATGTGATTCTTAAATGACTGACATTCATAATGAAAAAGGAATATTTGTTTGTTTTTAATTTTATGTATTTATTTTTATTTTGCAGAACCATGGATTAAACTCAAGCCCTTGTGCTTGCCAGGGAAGTGCTTGCTGTACTGAGCCATCTCCCTGGCCTCTATTTGTTTTTATTTATAGATAGCAACATTTTCTAAACAATTTGCTCATGTCCTCCAGAAATATAAATACTCCCCCAGAATAATTTTTTGAACACATGTATATTTCTTTATGCTAAATGTTTCCAGGTGAAGGAATACAAGTATATTCAGAGTTAGTAAAATGTCAGCCCTTATTCAGAGTATTAATCTATTAATCAAAAGTCTACATTGAAATGAAAGTAACTTTTTAAAAAAAATTAACTGAAAACTCAGGTTTTCTAAATTTGTGCACAAAGAAAAATCCAGTTACACTCAGTTCAGAAAACAGGTTGTCATTCATTTATAACTTAAATACATCATTACACTAATAAATAGTAACAAAATCAAATAGTTATAATCTGTTTAACATAATTTTCCATGAATATTGATGGTTAACAATTATACCTGATCACTAATATAAAAAAATTTCTAATTCTCAAAATTTAATAAATTTTGTGTTGTTTATTGAAACAGATTCTTGCAACATCACCCAGGCTGGCCTGTATTTCTAGGCTTCCTGCCTCGGTTTCCTAATTGCTGAGATTACAGATGTGTGCTTCCATAATTGGTTTATAGATTATTTCAACACCCTTCTTTCCTAAACCATCCAATAGCTTTTTCATATTCACAAAAACAGGTATAACAGATTCTAAAAATTAGAACCACACCCAAACCAGTAAACATGGAAAGTAATGAGACTTCCTTGATGTTTCTAGAGAGGAAACAGTATTCTCATTGATACTTTATTGCTTTCTAGATAGTCATTCATCTGTTATCAAAAAGTCTTCAGTTTTCCCAATAGTATGCTAAGAAATTATAGGCATCCCTATAGCCAGCGAGAGCGTCTGCTTAGGCAAGCATATGGACCAGGGTTCGATCCCTATCACTGCATGTCACACCAGCCCCACCCCAGGATGCTCTGAGCTGGCAACCAAGTTTGGGGGTATGACGGCACACACCTATAATCCCAGCGATGTGGATGCTGAAAACAGGAGATCACTATGAGTTTGAGTTGCATGGTGAGACCCTGTACAAAATACATATTTTTTTAAAAGAAGGAAATTATAGAAATCCCTGACTCAAATATTTGCCTCATTAGCATCAGGTGACAGATAATGACATATACGTTTTCTGCCACAAGTGAGACAGTGCCAGCACACAGGGCACCACAGTGGGTCACTTATTTTTGGTTAAGACAAGGAAGAAAGAGAACATAACATGTCTTTAGTTATTATCAATTCATGTTTCTGAGATTTGCAATTGCAGGGCTCAATATCTAAAAACTGACTGAATGTCAGACAATTAGAATATCTCATCGAACCCTTCAAATTATTTCAGCTCTTTCTGTTTTTCTGTACCTACTAACACTACACATTCCCCTTTGTCACTGGTCCCCTTGTGTGTCCCTTTGCATGTCACCTAAGTAAAGCTCTTTCCATTCTGTGTTATGCTTTAACAATTTACCTTTACTTTTTTGTCATTCATGATAGCCTTCCATAAAGTTAAGTAAAGGTCTTTCATTGTTTCTACTATTATTGTTTACTTAGAATCATATATTTTAAGAATTCATCCCTCTCTATGTTATTTTTATCTATAATTTTTAAAGAGAATAAATAAATGAGTGATTAGAATTATAGCCTCCAACCCAATGGAGCTTATACTCTAATAGAAAAGACTGATATATATGTGATTACATATGTGTATATATATATATATATATATATTCCTATATATATGTATATATATAGTCACATTGTGAATCTTACATATCAATCAATAATAGTGCAAAATTAAAAATAACTACAAAGCCATCCCAACATGTAAAACTATGACTATGACTTCTCTAAGCTTTGGAGGTGGGAGCTTTGCTCATCTTGGGGAGACACATGCTTGGGGAAACTGGCTTTAAGATAGTTCTCAGTGGCCATGTTTGGGACATCCAGTTCACCTTGAATCTTCCCTTCCTGTCTCCCAACTTCCTGGGCATATTCTTTAGTGGTGTCAGAGACACAAGAGAGATCAATTCTCTCTTTGAGGTCTAGACTTAAAAATGGCTTCACTCACCATCACTTTTACCTCTTTTCAGTAGTAAAGTAAAACACATAGCTCAGTCCAAAAACCAATGAGTAGGGAAATTGGCTGTGATTTTTTTAGGACAGAAAATTTGCATTCATATGGTAAAGTTCTTGAATACAGGCGAGGGTGAGGAATTGATCATCGTCACCATCCATCTCTGATACTCACACATAGCATGTGCAGTTGGCTCCAGTGGAAGCAGATACTATTGTGAAAATGGACAATGACCTTATTTTCAATTTTGCACTATTATTGATTGATATGCAAGATTCACAATGTGACTATATATATACATATATACGACTATATATGTATATATACACATATGTAATCACATATATATCAGTCTTTTCTATTAGAGTATAACAACTTTGAAATCTTTATCATGATACTTTAATTGCAGTGAGTAATTTTTCTCTGTCAGTGTATCCAAAGGCCACAAATTTATTAGCTTAAAAGAGCACAGCTGAGCTGTCTCAAAGTGCTGTAAGTCAAAAGGATAGCCAAGGTCTTGCCTGGTCCTGGATTTTACTGAAATAATCTGTAAATAATCTTCCAGGGCCATTTAGTTTTACGGCAGAATTTAGCTCTAGGTGACAATAAGACTGAAGTCGTTGGTTTCTGGCAGCCTATCAGACCATGTAGTCCTTAAATTCCCTAATTCGTCTTGTGTTTCTTATCATATTTCTTCATCTTCAAAAGCAGTAACAGCAGGCTAGATCCTTCCTAGCCTTTTATTTTTGACTCATCTTTCTTACTCCTACTGAAGAAAGTTTCTTCTTCAAAGGATCCATGTGATTCAATTAGACCACCCAGGCAGTACAGAACAATCTGTAATTATGGTGATTAAATTTAGTAACTGGACCATTAGAGTCCCATTTCCCATGTACAGTATATGGGAGTCACGTGTGAATATCCTTTGTAAGTGCCTGTGTCTATTGTTATCTATTGAAGATTCCCTGCAGCCCAAATACAGAACACATTCACATCATCACAAATGCCCTAAAAGACTTTCCATGCTGACACCAAACTCATGTAAATTTTATAAGCTCAGAAAGTCAACACCTTATTATCTAAATTATGAAGATGAAAGTTCTTTTTATAGTCCATTAAATGAAATTTGTGCAATGATACTCCTCTCCATTTGTGAACCTATAAAACTAAAACCAGAAGTTGCTTACTCTCAACAGACAGTAATGGAAAATGCATTTGCTAACACTTACAGACATCTTCATTCAAAAAGTGGAAAGATTAAGAGTAAAATGTAGCCAGCAATTTAAGAATTTTAGAAATAAAATCACACAGATTTCATTAGATTGCAAGAGCTGTGAGTAGCTGTGCCTGTTTTTGGCTCCAGCCCTTCTGGCTCCTCATCACCATACTCAGTACTACTTTTTTTTCTTCAGGAAAAGTGACATCCATTTACCACTGGGTAATTTTATCTACCTGTTTCCCTTGGGTGAAATTCCAGGGTTTTGCACTTGGTGATGATTTCTGTCAAGACAACTAAATACAAAGACCTTGAAGTTCCAAAGTTTGATACAGTGGCTGTGTGAATAACACTGTCCATCTCTTCGGACATGAGAATTTTCTAGATCTTCATGGCCTGAATTGTATTGGTTTAGTAGTTGTTCCTCAAATGACCTTCTTTTCTGACATTTCCTATAAAATGTAAAAACAAAATTAAGACAGGATTTAACAACTTTGCTTAGTCTTGTCTCCAGCTAAATATCCAAGTTCTTTGTTTGAAATATTTCATATTTCTGCATAACTACCCGGTGTCCTAACACTAAGCTTTCTGTCACTAGATTATGAGAGTCTTTTTCCCAATTTTCCAATGAAATGGCCCTTAATTCTTTCTGAGCATCGGTCAGCAGTGTCTCAGTGCAGATTTCTCCCAACAGTCTGTTATCAAGGATTCAGTTTCTCCTTCAGAGCACTTGGTAGTTTCTCCACAATAATTTCATTCTGAGCATGAATGGGCAAAGCTGCGCATCTCCATTTTTGTACAAACATTATTTTAAAGGCAATCTTGCTTTCTTTTGTTATGTTCAGTTTTTTTCTGAACTCTATGCACGCATCAATTTGATAGTAATTTCAGCATTTCATAAACTTGTTATCATGGTATTGGAAATCCAAGTATCAAATTGTATGTTTTCTCTGTATACATTTTCTTATAACAAAGATGAAAATTTTTATGGTTTGAAACAACATATTTTTATTCCGCACTCTTCATGTCAGAAGCCATGATTTATTATAACGCAGGTTATAACTTCAGCTTCTAGTTTCAGAGTCAACATCAAGCAGAGATTTCTTCCTTTCCAGAGATGATGCCAAAAATCCACTTTCAGGCTCAGTCAGGTCACTGGCAGATGCGAAACGGAAGTCTCTGTGTTGATGCCGAATATTTGCTGGTACATTCTCTCATTTCCTCTGGGTCACCACTACCTCTTGTCACCCTGTGCTTTCTGTCTTCAGAGCAAGTAAAAGCTGACAAAGGCCCCACAATTTAGGTCTCTGAAGTGTTCTTCCCCATAGGTTCAAGCATGGCTAAGATTTTTTGCTATTTGTTAAGAGCTCATTTGAATAAAATGGGTCCATCCGGACGTCCATTATAAACTGGCTTCTCGTCGTAGAACCCATAAGTGTAATTGCATCTGTGAAATTGCTTCCCCCACTCTGGGGAATGCAGTGTGTTCCCATGATTCCACGGTGAGTATGTAGACATTGTTGGTGACAGTGGAGGTCCTAAGTGTGCTGCCTGTTATACCCACCTTCTTCTAGATGCTCCTAAGGAGCTACAGTGGGTTATTTCACCTTACAATGAGCAATCAATAAAATTAAAATGCAAAATTTTATAGATCTGAGAGTATGAAAATAGCAATCTTCATTTATAATAAAAAAGTGGGGCCCATCTCTACAATTTTAAATGGAAGAAAAATTAAAATTATATTGCAAGATTTTTCCCCTTTTTTCACTGTCATTGAAAAGTCAGTAGAATAAGTGAGACAATTTTCTAAGTAAGTGCTATTATTAAGAAATTATTGAGCATTTGGCAATATTAGAGAGAAAAATCATTTGTATTAGCTGACCTGTTGGTCAAGGAGAAGTGAAGGCTAAAAATATGAAACCATGAGAATGTCTGCATCTATCCGTACTAGACAAGCAGGGACAGCTCTGAGTTTGAAGTGGGTCGTAGTGAGTGGTAGGAAGCACCAACTAGGTTAGGACTTAAGCGGTAAAGGTCGGCAGAAGCAGCTTTGCTTCTCCTCATTGCTCATTAATCTGCTAGAAAACTGTCAAGTGACCCAGGGACTGAAGTCTTCCTGGCAATGGTAATTATGTCATCTTACCCAGTATTAGAATAGGAAACAGAGTAATTGGCGTGGTGTGATGAACTCAAGGCATTCCCTGACCTTATTCCAA
The DNA here is from genome assembly GCA_004027165.1 of Ctenomys sociabilis. Lineage (NCBI taxonomy): Eukaryota > Metazoa > Chordata > Mammalia > Rodentia > Ctenomyidae > Ctenomys > Ctenomys sociabilis. The sequence goes on along the minus strand of PVKA01014901.1, from coordinate 6,901 downwards.
TTGCTGCAGATCACTCCATGGTGATGAAACACGTCCGCAGCAGCGAGGAGTTGTTCACCACAAGCCCTCAGCCAGCCAGACCTCTGCATAATGGCTTGCAGAGGCAAGAACTCGCTGAAAATTTATTCTCTCTGTGTGTGTTTGGGTATAAATCTACCTGCCACTGTAAATCCTCGGGAAATTAGGAAATAGCCACTGAACAAGTACGGAAACAGATTTTAGAATGTTACTCTGTTCCCCCAGTATGTGAGGGAAACCATTAGATTTCATTCTTGAGAGAATGTTTTCCCAAGAGGAATTTAAGTGAGAACTACGTAGCAAAGTGGAAAGGACCTGTTGCCTCCTCTGTGAACAAGATGACACGTTCATTACACAACAGGCACATCCCTCTGCAAATGCAAAGTTAGACACACTGGTAAATGTAATGCTGGTGCTGGAAAAGAGGGAAGGAACGTCGGGATGGGCTTTAACTTGTTAAAATCCAAATGAATAGTTAATGCATAGACCAAGGAAGATGAAATTTAAAAATAGTCAATTAAACAGCTGCTGCATCAAACACCTATCACAGAAAATTTTCCCTATTTCAATCCAATCCTTCAGGAAGACAATTATAAACATACGCTCTGTAATTAAAATAAGCTATTGTGTTTATCACTGTATTGACCTTCCCTTTGTGTTTTTGGACCTAGGACTGAACTCATTACCTTGTGCTTGCCAGGCAGTCACTTAAGCCACTGAGTTAACTCCCTGGGTCTGACACATTTTTAAAGTGTTTCTTTTTTTTTTTCTCTATAAGTAACAATGCATTTTAAAATGGTGCATTGCTTATAATTAACATTAAGAAGAAGTTCTCCAATAGTATAGAGGCTATTTAAAGAGAAAAATCCAAACGATAAAATATTTAGTCCTACCCTTCGCTCCTCCCTTCAATCCCTTTCTCCATCCTCCCTCTTTATTTACAAACCTTTGTTCCCATTTTATCCATTTTTTCTCATCCTTATTTCCTATCCCCCTCCCTAGTTGCCCTTTCCACTTAAAAATTTCTATTTCACAATATTATACATTCTTATTTTACTTATACTTATTTATATTCAATGTATATTGAATAGGAGCGGTGATAAAGGACATCCGTGTCTTATACCTGATCTAAGAGTAAAAGAGTTCAGTTTTTCCCCATTTAGAATTATATTAGCATTGGGTTGACATAAATGACTTTTATCAAATTGAGGTAGAGGCCGTCTATTCCAATTTTCTGTAAGGTTTTGAATATGAATGAGTGTTGGACTTTGTCAAAAGCTTTTTTATGCATCAATTGAGATGATCATGTGGTTTTTTATATTTCAGTCTATTAATATAGTGTATCACATTTATAGACTTTCAAATACTGAACCATCCCTGGTTGCATCCCTGGGATGAATCCTACTGGGTCATGGTATATGATCTTCTTGATGATTTCCTGTATTCTGTTTGCTAGGATTTTATTGAGGATTTTTGCATCTGGGTTCATAAGGAAGATTGGCCTGTAGTTCTCTTTTTTGGCCATGTCTTTCCTTGATTTTTGAATCCGTATAATTCTTGGCTCCAGAAATGATTTAGGCAGGACTGATTCCTTTTCAATTTCATTGAACAGTTTGAGGAGTAGAGTGATTATAACTTCTATAAATTTCTTGTAGAATTCAGGTGTGAATCCATCAGGATGTGGAATTATCTTTGTCAGGAGGCTTGTTATTACATTTGGTATTATGTTGGCTGTTATTGGCTTATTGAGATTTGTTATACCTTCTTGCTTCAGTTTTGGTAATTTGTACCTTTCAAGGAATCTGTCCATTTCTTCTGTGTATTCTACTCTCGAAATAGCTATTGATAATCTTCTGGATTTCCACTGGGTCTGTGGTGATTTCACCCTTTTCATTCCTTATTGCTTGTATTTGAATTTTTTCTTTCTTCTTTTTGATGAGGTTGGCTAGGGGTTATCAACTTTATTTATTTATTTGAAAGACTTTATTTAGTCTTTCAAAGAAACAACTTTTTGATTTGTGGATTCTTTGAACTGTTTTCTTCATCTCAGTTGCATTAATTTCTGCTCTAATCTTTATGATTTCTTCCTATCTTTGCCCTCTTGGTTTGGTTTGCTCTTCTTTTTCTAGATGTCAGAGGTGCAACTTTATTGTGTTTATTTGTTCCCATTCTGTTTTTCTAATGTATGAATTCATAGCGGTGCTTTTCCTTCTAAGCACTGATATCATCGCATCCCATAAATTCCAATAAATTCTGGTTGAAATTTCATTGAATTGTAATATTGTTGAATTTCTTGCTTAATTTCATCTATGACCCATTTATTGCTAAGTAGGGTGTTGTTTAACTTCCATGAATTTAGTGAGTTTTTCTGGATTATTTTGTCATTTATTTCCAGTCTCATTGCACTGTGGTCAGATAATATGCATAGGATAATTTCTGTTTTCTTGCATACACTTATGCATGACCTATGGACTAGTATATGATCTATTTTAGAAAATGAACTGTGTACAGCTGAAAAAAAGGTGCATTCAAGGGCTGGGGAGATGGTTCAGTGGAATAAACACTTCCCTGGCAGGAGCAAGGGCCTGAGTTTAATCCCCGGTTCCGAAAAAAACCACAGTATTCAACTGTGGTTGGGTGGAACACTCTGTATATGTCCAACAGGTCCATTTGTTCCAAGCTCTGGTTCAGTTCTGTTACTTCTTTGCTAATTTTTTGTCTAGTTGACCTATATTTTTGGGATAAAGGGGTATTAAGTTCTCCTGTTAAGATTGTGGTCTTAGCTATTAGGTTTTTCATGTCCATTAAGGTTTGTCTTACATAGTTGGGTGCTCCTGTGTTTGGTGCATAGATATTTATGAGTGTTACCTCTTGCTCTAGAATTTTTCCCCTAACCAATATATACTGGCCTTCTTTGTGTTGTTTGATCATTGTTGGTTTGAAGTTGAGACTGGCCAAGAACACAATTGTTACTCTTGCTATTTTTGGAAGTGCTGGGGCATGTAGTATTGTTTTCCATCCTTTGACTTTGAGCCTATGAATGTCTTTTTGAGTTAAGTGTGTTTCTTGTATACAGCATATTTCTGGATTTTGTTTCCTAATCCTGTGTGCCAGTCTATTTCTCTTAATTGGTGAATTGGGTCCATTTACATTTGTGGTTATAGTTGAAATATGTTGACTTATGATTTTCATTATATTTAACTGCTTTTGTTGATGCCTTTTTATCCTATGTTTAATTGTTTGCACTTTTAAGTGGGTTCCTTCTGTTCTCATTCATGGAGTTCTGGTCATTGTGGTTTCTCTCTCGAACATCTTTTAGTAGCCTGTGTAGGGATGGCTTTATCATGATGAAATTCTTTGCCATGGAAACATTTCACTTCTCCATCAAACTTGAAAGAGAGTTTTGCAGGCTATAACAATCTGGTCTGGAATTTAGTTTCATACAGGACTTAAAGAACTCTGCTCCATGCTCTGCTTCCCTTCATGGTTTTTTTGTGGAGTAATTGGCTGTAGTTCTGATGGGTTTTCCCTTGAATGTGACCTGCTTCTTCTCTCTAGCAGCTTTCAGTATGTTATTCTTGTGTTGGATTTCTGGAATCTTGACTATTATATGTCTCAGTGTGTTTTTACTTGGGTTGAAGTTATTTGGTGTTCTGTATGCTTTGGTTACCTGAATGTTGGATTTTTTCCTCATATTTGGGAAGTTTTCTGAGATCACTTCTGCCCATATTCTTTTTATATCATTTGTATTGACCCCTTCATTCTCATTGATGCCAATTAATTTCACATTGTTCATTTTGGCATCGCCTTGCAGTTGATGGATTATTTTTTCCTGCATTCTCATTTTTTTAGGAGATACTTTTGCACCTGTTCACTAGGTGCATCATTGTCTTGAAGATCTGAAACTGTTTTTGCTTTCAAGTGGTGTTTGTAAACTTGTGATTGAGATTTTAAGCTCTTTTTTTTTTTTTTTTTTTTTTTTGGAACTGGGGATTGAACTCAGGCCCTTGCACTTGCCAGTGAAGCGCTTATTCCACTGAGCCTTTAAGCTCTTCTATATCTCTTTGACTCTGCTTTGTGCATTCTATTTCTTTTCTGTATTGCTCATTCCAGGTATCCATCATATTTCTGATCTCCTCTATTTTTTTTTAATCAATGTCTTCTTTAGACGTAGCTATTAATTCTTTTGCTACAGAGTTTTTTCCTAATTGGGTATCCTCTATATATTTCTGGAATTGATTCTCTACTTCAGATGCTATGGTTTCAAAGAATTCGTTTTTATTTCAGAAATTATTTCTGCTTTGAGTTTCTCATGACTTTTTGCTGTTGTTTCTTTGCTTGTGATGCTGTTAATTCAAATGTTTCAGGTGGAATAGTGTTCTCTGCACTTGTTCTGGGTGGGCATTGGGTTTCCCCCGTATGTTTCTGAATTTGATTCTCTACTTCAGATGGTATGTATTCAAATATTTCTTTTTTATTTCAGGCATAAATTCTGGTCTGGATTCCTCTATACCTTTCTGCTATTGTTGCTTTGTTTCTACCTCTGTTCATTCATTCATTTCAGCTGAGCTAGTGTCCTCTGCACTTATTGGTGGACTCAAGGGCTGATATTGCATTTTTCTCCTTATCTTTGTCATTTTGTATAGCACTGACCTCTGATCGTTGGTGTAGAGATTTGGTACAGTTATGACCTTAGCATGTAATTAGATTCAGGTGCCAGTGTATTAAGTTTGAGATTATCCAGTTACGCCTGGCCTGGATCTAGCTGTTGTGTTCAGTTCCTTTTTGCTGCAGCTCTTCTGGTACAACTGTGAGCCTGTGGCTCCCCTCTGTTGGGTCCCTGGTCCAAGGAGCACTGGGGAGCACAGAAACTCTCCCTCACACTCACCAGGCCGGGGGAGGGTGGACTGAGTGTAGGAAGAGTCACAAAAGTTCTTACTCCCCTGTGGGCTTGGGGCAAGGGGCTCTGGGGAGTTTCCAGGCAGGGCTGTCTGGGGTGTCTCAGGCCAGTCTCTTGCTCAGCGTTCTCGGGGCGTGGGACTCTGGATGGCATGCATGCGCCGGGAAAAGCCAAAGGCTCTCCCACACACTCACCAAACCGTACTTGTGTGGATCAGGTGCCCAGAGGGTTGGCAAAATTCTCACTCGCTCCAAGGGATTGGAGGCAGCGGCTCCGGGGATTTGCTGGGCAGGTAGGTCTGGCGTGTCTCAGGCCCATTGCTCCCTCGGCAGGCTTGGTAGCAGGGACTACGGATATCGAGACGCACATGGGGGGCAGCCAAAGGCTCTCCCACGGACTCATCACATACTCACCGAACCCGGGTGCTGAGAGAGTCGGAAAAATTCCCATTCACTCAGCGGCCTTGGGGTCAGGGCTCCAGGGAGCTGCCGGGCAGGTCAGTCTCCATTTAATTTTTAAAAACATAATTTTTATCCATTCATTGATTGGTGGACCTTAGGGTTGTTTTCAAGACTTAGCTACTATGAGATTTAGCTGTGCTTCTATGAACCTGGAGATAGTCAAGATATATCACATACAGGTTCAGATCTCTTATGATGAAAGTGATCATTATGTAGACCTAAATTATATCAATAAACTGAATAAAAATAAATAAAATAGAACTACTACATGACCCAAGTATTACACACTTTGTTGTATGTTCAGTGAAATTACAAGTCAGCACACTGTATGGATACCATATACCCATATTTATTAGGGAACAATTCTGGAAAAACCAGCTTTCTAACTATTGGAGGTGATAAAAATAAAATATTTGGTTATTGATATACACATTTATTCCTTTATGTGTTCAACAAATGTATGAAATGCTAAATTTTTGCAAAAAAAATATCTATGTGTTCTAACTTATCTGTCATAGAAAAAATTCTCAGATCAACATTTTTCTATCTGTCCCCAGTCATATATTTACCTATACCTTCTCACATACTTTGTCAAGACTGTAGAAAACATCAAGGCTGCACAAGCCATTTCCCTGCCGTCTCGTGTGTTAGTCTGCCTAGAACGCTGTTCTCAATCTAATTAAATTTCATTCTCAATTAATATATTAATGTCTCTATCCTTAATACTTCACTAATCTCAAATCAAATTAATAATTTATTTTTCTAAACTATTAACACTTCACCATCTCACTCATGAATGTAATGGACAAATTACAAAACAAATAGTAGTGAATATTGGCTTTATAATTAGATCATTCTTGATTCTAATACTGGGCTTATTATCTCTCTGATTTAAAAAAATAAGTGCCTTTATTTTATTTCATTCGATTTTAGTTTAATTTTTTACAGGAACATGGAATATATTAAATGAATAGGCATGCAAAAGGCTTAATGCATGTGGCTCTTTCACGTTTACAATTGTTATATATGTAAGTGATATACAATGTCAGTTGTCTGTTTAAGAAATAAACTTGCATTTCAAATTTTAATTCATATTTTCTAGGATTGCACTAGCTTGCTTGCTGGAAATATTCTATCAAACTTATTTCACTGTCTCAGTTTTACTTTCTCCCAAAGGGAAATGATGGCAAGCATTTAATACACACAGGTGGTACATGATTTAGCTATATCATGTTTGAATATTTAGTGAGAGAGTATTACTGCAGGTCAAGGAAAGCTAGAACTCATGGTACACAGAAAGGACATTATTATTTTTTTTTCTTCTTTTTTTTTCCATTTATTTTTATTTTATTGAAATACAAATGTCAATCAGACAGTTTCAAAACACCATAACCATACAGAGTCGATGAAATAATACATTGCAAACTGTTTTCATAATGTTTTGGTATTGTACAAGGTGCATACATGTTATTATATTTACAGGTATTTATGTAGCTGAATTATATCACAGATTCAATAATTA